>RCWM02000143.1:600000-862500 GCA_003667255.2 Euschistus heros
ATAACTATACCGCCTCCTTCAATTAAACATTGTACAAAGGTTTCACAAATAATGCTGAATATTTTGACCGGAATTATTAGGCGGTAATGCGGTTATGTATTTATAGATTTATATGCATTGTATATTTGTAATAATAATATAATGAATAATTTTTATAGATATCATAAAAAGGGTTGAAAATCATTGTGTTGCATAACCGATAACAAAATATTGGATTGCCAGTCATGCGGAAGTATCAAAGATCTCTCTTCCAGCTCCTTTTTAGTATCTTCCTAGCGTTGCAAGGAATGTCAACTGTAGTTGTTTCCTGTACTAGTTTATTAGCAAGTCCTTAATGGTGTTTCTAATGGCTTGTTTGTGAGTTGTTCAATTAGTGCGTAGAGTTTTGTAAATAAAATAAGAAGGGAGTTTAGTTATGTTTTTATGTAAAAAATATATATATATATATATATATATATATATATATATATATATATATATATATATATATATATATAGGTACAAATACACACACACAAGAGATATGGGGTAGGGAGGTATTATCGGCAATGTGCATAAAAGCGTGGAGATGAGGAGGGGAGTTGCAGTGACCTAGTTCGGACTGACCGGGACCACCTTGACACAGAGCCCCTGGTCAGAAATGCACTCCAAGTGCACTTATCCCATGCACTTTCCCCTACCAATACTTACACATATATTTTTAATATTTAGAAGTATAACGATTTATATGATATATGAATTTAACTAATTATATTTAAATACTGGAGAATTGTAAGAAAAGTGTTAGGTCCAGTGAAAACATCACTAGCATGAAAATTAAGATCTAATCAGGCAATATACAAGAACATAGAAAATACATAGAAGCACTAAAAAAATGAGATTATTATTCTTTTGTCATATTTGCCGAATGGATGATACCAGATAAACAAAATGATATTTAAATACATTTGAGAGAAAAAATCCACACATAAAATAAGAAGAGACTACTAACAGATATATATATAAATTCAATGTTTTTATTTATTTACACATTTTCTTGATTAAAATGACTTTATTGAAAATTAGAAAATATTTATAAATCAATTATAAATTGGCGTATTAGACATTTTTGCCATAGTAAATAGTTAAGCTATTGTAAATGGTCAGGTGCACTCGAATTATCCCAAATCTATTGGAAAACTAACATTTTTGATATTATTAGATTTTTTTTTATATTGGCGTAAAATCATCTGAAACATTTAATAGACTTTAATTTTAATATCGATATGTTAAGTAAAAAGTATAATAAAACGAAATATGCAAAAAAAAAAAAAAAAAAAAAGACAACTAACAAATAAAGATGTCGAAATATAGTTAATATAAATTAAAAGAAAAAAATACCGTCTAGTTGTTTTTTTGTTTTGTTTCTTCTCCATGAAACGTTTTATTCTATTTAACGTGTTAAAGGTCGATATGCATGAAAACAAGCTGTATTTAAAAAAAAATTACCACGCAATTTTAAATTTATAAAATACTATGTTAATAAGTTTCATATCCGCTTCTAAGAGTTCATTGCGTTTTTTAAACGCCAGGGAATTGGTTTAAATTCTATTTCGAATAAAAAGTGAGGGATATGGTGCACTGATTTTAAATTTTGTAACTTTTATATTGTTTTTTAATTACTGTTTGATTTTATATAAATAGTATTTAAAATCCGAATGTTTTTAGATTCTCTAATTTAGGTATATTGGGACCTAAACACCTAAAATGGAATGAAACTTATAGCCTAAACTTGAATCAGCTGAATTGTTGCTTGCCTGTCAGTTCATTTCGAACTGCACTATGCTATAGAAATTATATAAGTAATATTAAACATTACTTTATAATGGAAACAATAATTAAAAAAATATAGAATTGAATGTAGAATCTTAAAACTTATTCATATAAAATAATGAAATATAGATAACTGCACTAGGGAAATAAGAAAAATATACATCTAAAAAACAATCAGGGCAACGGTGCCATTCGTTTTTTTTAATGCACAAGCTATTAATTATGCAGAAAAAAACTGTTTTAGTTTCTTTTAAAAAAACTCTGCTGCGAAGAACACGGATTATGAGTATGTAACAAGGTTAACGGTGAGGCAATTGCTCATATTTTGTAAACTTAAAGACTGTAGCTTAATGTATTTTATTTTTTTGGAAATGCATTGTGTGGAAATGAGCAAGTTAAAAACTTACTTCTAATGTTATATTTGATTTAAATACTAGTTGTAAATCTTGAACATTCATCACCAATTCTAAAAACATACAAAACATCAGTAATGATGTAAAGATTAATAATTTTAATTTTAATGTTTTATTCAAGAAATCAAACATTGATTGCTACTCACCTAAGGTAGCCGAAGGGATTCTTGAAAATATAGGGGATCATAAAAAGCCACACTGCGATAGTTTGCTAAATAATAAGGTAAATATACAATCCCTTAGGTTTCCTCTAGTCGAATATTGGAATTGACTAGCTCCTATGAATTGAAATACTGTAAATGTTTATTTGGTCATTTAAACATGAAATTGATTAGCTTATAACGATTTTATTATTTCTAGAAATCATAATATTTCCTCGCAGTCCTATATTAAATTTGTTTCCTGCAGGACTATTAATCGTATATATTGATTGCGTACTTATAAACTGATTGTATTGAAAAATATTACAATTAGCTTGAAAATAGCCAATAACTATATCGTTTTAATTACTGATAGTTATTATACGAAATATCCACTTCAACCTATCATTAGAATCATTCCAATAACAAATTGATATTAGTTGCTGACAATGGAGAGGGCAGCCGTTGCCAATATTCTGCTGATTGATGTCGAAAACCAAGAGGCAGCAGAAATGGGAGACCCGCTTCCCAGGATCACTAAAAATTTTTTACCATAATAAATATGTCAGCTGGTGCTTCGTCAGTTGGTTTTTGTTGTTTTTCTTTCATTTTAATCCTTAGTGCCAAACTGCATTATTTTCATAAATCATTCTATTTGGTTATATTTGAATGTTTTATCTGCATCTTATCGTTTATGAATGTAGAGATCTTGCAATTAAAACAAGGCATCGTCATCTCGGGGTCCCCTGGAAGCCATTCCTTCTGGTATATCTTCCTACCCTATCTTCTTTGTTCGTTTTTTTCTTTGTCTCTATGCAGGAGAGTAATGAAGCATGATATTTGTCATCGCTCAACCGGCTCTCTCTGTAAGTACATGTACCGTTTAAGTTGCTTATTATCAATTGTGTTGAAGATATTTGTATATACTGTGTAATCTGGAAGTCGGGGATAGTTATTTTTTTTTTTTAAATACTTCTTTAGTCCATTTGCATAGAGTAATTTTTTGTCACAGATAATTCTTCTGGCTGGGGCCTATACGTTTTTTCACCCTCAAAAATGTAACATTTTGGTATTCTCTACCTTTGTTGGTGTTGCTCGGATGGTAAATTTACCAATCTTTTTATGATTAGAAGTTTCATCGAAATATTTTTTGTTATATAATATCTGTCACTGGCACCTACCGTTTAGGAGCTATATTGGTATGAATGAAAAAAGTCACATTGAAACTCCTATTTTCTCTCAACTTTGTTTATTTCGAATAATCATAAATTGGTAATTTAATTTAAGTATTAATTTAAATAATTTGATCCTTTTAAATCTAAAATGTAGATTAGGAAAAAGTAGATTATTTTTCCCATTTAGGAATAAATACTTTTTTTTTTGTTTTTTTTTTCTTTAGCATTAAAAAATTAAAGAATTTTAAGTCGGTTCTTAGGTGGAGTGGCTATGAAAGGGTATTATTGAAATCATTATCTTTTTTATTGGATCGCTAAAATTTTGTGATAAAGAAAAAATTAAGTTCAACATAAGTTGGTTAGCACGTTTTTGTATTATTCTATGGTTTTCCTTACGGTGTCTGTGGATTAAATAATAAATCTGTTGAGTGTTGAAAGCTGTCAAAGATTTTCATTTGCGTTCGTCAGATAAATTCTCTCACCTTTTATAAGTCTTAGTTATATAACAAAAATTATTCTACATTAAATTTTTGATAAGGGAACTGTCAGTGAATTTTCGATCCGAGCAACTAAAAAGAGCTATAGCGTGTCAAAGAAGTCCCAAAGCAAAAAAAGTAGTCAAAACGTTACTTTTTCATTTAAATGAATAAAGCTACTATGTTTTATGACAAAAAATTTTCTAAATTAAATTTTTGAAAAGGGAACTGCCGTCGGATTTTCGATAGGATCAACACCACCAGAGCTAAAGCGTGTCAAAATATTAAAAATTTTTGAGCAGGAAACAATTTTGAGGGTAAAAAACATTATAAAAGTAACGTTAGACATTTATGCTATGTTTTTAAACGTATACAATCTTTAATAACATCAGAATTTTATATTACAGATTATACGTTCTTAAAAGCATAGATGTGAGATGAGAAATGAAATGCCTGCTAGCACTCATTAAGGTTCACGTGAATTAAAATTTTTGTAAAATATCTCATAGATTAATTAATGTATCATATTATTGAAGCAATAATAATAATCTTAAATAATAAATTTACTTTTTTTCATAACTTACTTAATCTCTCTATATTTCTTTTGTCTCGATAAAATTAACCTTAACAATTGAACTGCTTAAGTCGGCATAATTTTTAGATAGCTCTCAATTTATGTTCCAAAATATCGATTTTAAAATACATTGTATGTAAATTTTATTATTATATTTTTATTACCATTTGGTTGATATAAGCTATACATTGACAACCGACATTCCGTCTCTAACCGAACGTCGACTCGGCCGCCAGTGACTTTAATGCTTTGCCACAAATTTCGGTTGAAGTCCACTTTCGAGGCTATCAAATCCAATATAGCAGACAATATTCAAATATTAAATTTAGGCATTAAACCGCATAATGATAGCTTATAAAAAAATATTTCGTATTATAATATTTTTAAAAAAGTATATTTTTGATATTTACGAATGTATACAGTATATACAAGTAAATGTGCGGAATATGATTACAATGGCATGTAAATAGTGTAAAAAAACTACTAAACTATACATCAATAGTACTTAAAAAAAGTTCTACACTAAAAATGCCTTCTTTTCAAACGCATCTGAGGTTTATCGGCAATCAAGTGTAAAGCAATTTGAGACACTTTTGAGTGTGTAAAGAGTTTACTGTGAAAGGATAGGGGTCTGTCTTGGGCACGAGCATTGAGGATTTTGGATTGTAAGAATTGGATACGAGAAGAATTAGTAGGTTTAGTAAAGCCAGAATGCTCGACTATGTACGATTTAGAGTCTAATTACTGTAAATTTCTTTTGTACCTTATTGGAAGCTTTGAACGTTTGTCTATTAAATGTTGGAATAGTATTTTATGTAGATTGAAAGAAAGTCGTTTGTCCGAGTTGAATTTTAGGTAACGGACCTGTTCAATAGGGATTAACAAAAATGATATAATTAAACTAATAAAATAAATATTAAATAAACAAAATTTTTTTTTTTATTTGATCATGAATGGCGTATAACGCTTTAACTTTAAAATATTCAATATTTAATATTTATGTAGATTTTTGGAACATGTAAGAAGCTGATAAACTTACAGGCGCTTCTTTAAGGGATTTTTTTTTCTTTCTATTTTGTGTTACTTAAAGTTCTCCCCACTTCCCCTCTTACTCTCTCTCTATATATTTAAAATATAATTTAATTTATATATATTTACAAAAATACTATATAGCTAACCTACTCAAAATATTTTTTATTTAAACAGGTCCACAACAGAGAAAGTATATAACAACCAAGCCCAGCCCGCTAATTGGACTAACCCAGTTCCCACAGGGTTCGAATCACTGCGCTGTAGAAACAATGCACTAAAACGTTTGCATTTATAGAATGAATTATTAAAACACAATAAAAGTTTCTTCTTAGTGCGTAAACGTCAATATCTCATATTCTCAGTGTAAAAATTACTTTTTTAATTGGTCAAGGATTTTCTTTTTTCTATTTTAGCACGTATGAACAATCGGGGTGAAGACAGCATCAATGACATGGTCTTGGAGGTTATACTGCTGTTACTGTTACACAATTTTTTTTTTTTATATTTCAATAATTTAACTGCTAATTATATAGTCACCACTATGCAAAACTAACCAATGTGAAAAGTTGATTTTTTTTTTAATTCGTTCATTTACCGATGCCTTCTACTAGGCCTGATTGATAATTTGAAGGCCGAAACCAATAACGTAATTTTTAAGAATTTCTAGCATTTTACCGCAAGGTAGGCCTTGCAGTATACAACGGCAAACGAATGAAATAAAAAAATGCGTTTTTTCACATTCGTTAGTTTTACATAGTGACGATGAGATGTATGGTTATTACCAGACTCATTAAGGCTCACGCGATAAACTGATTTTCAATCAGCTCTGTTCAGCAGTGATAATCTGAGCCTTGTCGGCGAAATCACCTTGTTTCAATTAACTATCAAACAACCTCGGAGCCAACTTATGATAATAAACTTTTATTCATTATTATAGCTTTTGTTTTCAATGAGTGATCAGTCTAAGATAATATTTTTAGATATCTGTAGATCATTCAAAGTTAGCTGAAGCTGCAATATCTATAGGACAGTTCCGGCACCAGGTGTGAACTACTAATCTTCAAGATTAACTTATTTATTATTTATTCGTTTTTATTTTAAATTTACTTTTCTAACTTTTTCTAATTCACTTGAGATGACATTTTATCAAAAAATTTCTGACCTCCGATTTTTAGGAGTCGATTCTGGGCATGCTTTGCAACATGTATGAACTATGTATCAATAGGTTTTATATTTATTTTTATGATTTTTTTTCTACAAATTGTGATTAAACTAATTTTGTATTAATTATAAATAAATAAAAAAAATTAACATCTCTCCTGATTTATGTAATTTACAAGTGATTTTAGTATCAGTTTTTAAAATGATCTTAGTATACATATACCATTAGAAAGGTGTCAGTGAAAGTTTTTTTGGGAGGTGAGTTTTTGGGAAAACTGCTGTTATATTTTTGGAACTAAATTAGAAACTTAAATTTGGTCCACAATGTTAAATAGTCCTAACTAAATGCTATTATATGTCTAAATAAGCTTATTTTAAAGATTTTTTTTTTTAATAAGCATATTTAAATTGTTCTAGTTTTAGTAGTTCGGTAAATAAAGATAATTATAAGTCAAAAAGTAGCCATTTTTTTTTCTAAAAACATAAAATTAAAAATATGTAAGAGATGTAAATCGAGCCATAGTTTATATGGAAATTCTTTGTTCAAATGATAGCTACAGATGACTCGTGAAGGGCTATAGCCTTATGCTAAACAACCTGTATACTTGTATGTTTAGACAGAATAAGCTTGACCAGTTATTGTCAAATTATAAAATTGCGAATTGTGTAATTTAACCGGTAATACCTTTCCAACACTAAAGTTTGTGCCAAGTTGAGAATTTTATTTTATTGAATGTCGATCTGTCAGTCTGGAAATTCTAGCCTCTATAAATGCAAAAAATATCTAAAACTCGTCTTTAGTTCGTAAGCTTAATATAAATAAATAAATTTCTTGAGCATTGTCCACTCTAAATCACCTACGACAATTAGTCTATTTTTTTTATTTTTATAGATAAAATTTTTCTTTTTACATTTTCTTCTTAATTCTTCCTGATTATTAAAATATTTCACGGGAAAGCATTTAATAGATCTTCTAGCATAATCTTACTTCTTTACACGCCCATGACTCTAAAACTTTGGAATTAATCAATAGTTAGAAAGATTATGAATTGATGAGTAACCATACTCTGATACATCTAGTGGTTTGGAAAATAAAAAGCGACTTCATCTCACTTATTTTCTATTATGTGTATAATTTACATGAAATTAAAAAGGAATTTTGATATAATTGAAAAATTACTACTATAATCATTATACATTATACATCATGATACCATATTTTAATTTAATTGTAATTAAATCGTGTTTCACAGTTCTTGAACAATATATCTTCAATTTTATTTTATTAAATTTTACTTTATTTCATTTTTTCATCCCACAAAGGTAGTCCAATTTATTTTCTGCCCAGTGTATAGACGGTTGAGCGGGCACAATGCATGGCTCTGCCCGATTTCAAAAACTCTTCTGTCCTCGGTTTTTAAGCGAAAATATTGTATCAATTGTTTGAAGCTGTACAGGAATAGATCCATACAGAAGACAGATCCTTTATAAAAAAAAAATAAACTATAACTTTATTGAGAAGATACATTTAAAGCATATAGCACATATGACATTTTTTCGGGGGGAGCTTTAAAATCAGAAATACTACAAAAATATTTACAATAAATGAATTCACTAACAATCGACTGTACCTCGCCTATGAGGCATGCAAAAGGAGAAAACTTCCTAACACTACTTTCCGGATTGATTTAACTAAACTAAAATATTAACTATTTGGACAGATCCTCCATTCAGTTTCTTTTCAGCACTTTGAAAGTATTTCTATTTATGAGATTCGTGGGCTTTCCTCATTCTAATTCGTTGTTGGCGGGTGCATATGGAATCCTGATGTCATGGATGTAGTTTGTGATATACAAAGGAGACTTAATTATTAAGCTTAGTAATTACAACTATATCATTTGTAGTGTTTTTAAAGTTAGATTTTTTTCTTTGTATAAACACTTGAGACTCTATGAGCCGACATGGAAGAGATCCAGATAAACTCGGATAACCAAATCCTCGGCGCAGAGCGAAGAAAGAATGATTGAAATAATACATATATCTATTTTATAACACAACTAGCATCCCCAATCACGGCTTCTCCCGCTCTTATAATTAATGAACTTAGATAGGTTTAACTAATAACAGAAGTTTTTTTTTTTTAACAATAAAATTCTTATAATGCAGTTGAGAATTATTTTCTCACAATATTTCTAGATATTTTCACTCAAAGCTGTATCCTGGTATTATTGCAATGATTTACTCAAAAGCATTATTGGATATTCAATCCTTAAATCTAATCTATGAGTTGGTAATTTAGATGGACAGAGACGTTTTGGGAAGAAACTCTGGCGGATAATGGACTGCATTATCAGTGCTTACAACCCTATCAATAGAGATATTCTCTATGTCACAATTTACTTTTTCAATAATAATGTTGTTAATATTCTCTGCTATAGTATTTGTTGGTAATATTACTGCTCTTTCACACAACCAATAGTACAATTTATTAAATAAACCTGAAACATTAAAATGAATTTGAAATCATTGAAATATTTCTTCTTAAAACTTCATCAAAAGCTATGGTTAGGTCGCCCATTTTATAAACACAATATCAAAAAATAATCGATATTTTGACAAGGCAATAATGATTAGTGCAGCAAAAATAATTTTATTGATTTCATTTGGTTGGATTTTTATTCCTATCTAACTATAAAAGTTGATGACAGAATGACAAACTTCTGCCACTTAACACTGTAAATTTTAATTATTACTATAGTAAACTATACTATTTAAAATCTCCCTAGAATTATGAAGATTTTTTAGTTAAAATTTGGTACAGAGGGGTTTAATAATTTTACCATTGCAAACTCTGGTGTAGAATGCCTCTAACCACATATCGTCCGATTATTAAATATCCCTAGAATCCATACGTCACACTAAATATTTATAGCTTCTTTTATAACAATTTATTTGAATCAAGCCAATTTTATTATCAATTTCTAGTTCTATATAACATTGTACCGTTATAACCAACGAAAAATGGCTTGTCCTTTTATATAATAGTATAGTTATAGATTAATTTAGAACATATGTTTTATTGCTAATTGTTTACAAACCCCTGCGCTGAAGTAGTGTTTATAAAAAATAAATGTTATTTTGATATTTACATGCACCTAGAACCCCAACTCTGATTTAAATTTTTTTTTTCAAAAACCTTCCCGGGAATATACCTAATAATTTTCCAAATTTTCACAGCGATTGAATGTACGGTTTTTGAATCTATAGAGTAAAGAATACACACATTCATTTTAATATATATACGTATTATGTGTGCAATAATAATTTACATATGCTATATAATTACTTATGTATATCAAAAAGTTCATTGCTTGAATACTAATACTAATTTACTTTGGTTAAGCTCCGATATTCCTGCATAATCTCTGTGATTTAAAAACCATCAAATGGAATGATATTGCTCCACTTCTGCCCTTCAGACAAGTCTTTCTCTAATCCAGCAAGGAACTTCATGATAAATAATGACGATCCTTTTCCTAGTAGACCGTGCTCCCAATTCACCAGCCAGTTATATTTATAGCTGAAAAATAGTGAACATGCTAGTTAAATTATGGTATATATTTAATAAGTAAAGCGATTCGTAAAACACTGGATTCTTTGATTTTTATTCAAGTTCCAGTCTAATTTGATAAAAAATTATTTTTATATAGATTTAACTGGATCAACCATTTCATCAGTGTACACTCCCGTATTTCCAGCCATTGTGGATTGGTTATAGTGACAATTAATTAAGTTTGAAGAAAAACGTTTTAGCTGAGTGGAGATGCTAACCTCTTCACCTTCTTGTTAACTCTTTATCGGATAAGAGTCTCGCGAAGTACAATTTTATTCCAACTTAAGACACATGAAACTGATCACTCTAATCAGAAATATGAATTTTTAATAGTGTCTGGTGTAACAATTGTACCATATGCGAGTGATGGAGGGTCAAACATTGCCCTTGTTGTCATAATATTTCCCAAACTTTAATGTACACTTTCACTTCTTTTTTTTTTTAATACAAAGGTTTAGTAAGATTTTTTAAAATCCATTTTTAAGAAGAAAAATTGTGAAAACTGAAAATATATGTAATATTTAAATAATATATTTATTTTATTATTACAAGCTATTTTTGTTATTTAAACTATAAAAAACATAATCGAGAATATTCTCGCTTCCGATTTTAATTATTATCGCATATAGATGAACTGTAATTTCGTTGATCGCTAATTTATAATATTCAGAAAATTATAGAAAGTTATTTAATCCAAATATATTGGCAAACATGTTTAACGGGAGTATTATTATTATTTATTTATTGCTAAAGAATGTTTTTTTTGTTTTGTTTTTTAATTTAACCTTTTATAATCATTTCAGCATTAAATAAACTGAATAAAAAAGTCATTAATATGTTAATGTGTCTTATTCGAGCTTAATGGAGTATTTCAATCGAATCATTAAAAAAATAAATAAACATAAAAGAAAATAATTTACAGATATTGTAAAAAAAACAACATTATATATATATATATATATATATATATATATATATATATATATATATATATATATATATATATATATATATGTGTGTGTGTGTGTGTGTGTGTGTGTGTGTGTGTGTGTATAACTTTTTTTTTTTTTTTTAATTCTACTCCATGTCAGAGTTTAATCGATTTTCTGTAATTAGCCTGACAACTACACCTGTGAGCGCGGCCATCTTTTTATGTCCGCTGTTGAGGGCAAGTTCTCTAAAATTGAGGCGTGTATTAATAAAACTGGTACAGGTAGTTCCGTTGCACTGGGTGATCGTGCGCAACTGGGGAGGGGTGGAATTAAAAACTTTGCACCTCTCCGCTATGCAAATAATTTGTGCATTAAATGCACCCCTCATGCATTGCACTAGGGTCTTGCCCCGGTGCAGTCGCTGTGGACTCCTTAAATACTAAAGTACTCTCTCTACGATTACTTGTGAACTTGTGTATTTTGTGACATGAAATTATGCGGTTTTTAGAGCTAAAGCGGTAAGTTTTGATATTTTTCATTATTTCTTGTGTTAATTGTTTTTAACAATTAACTTTAATTTTATAAATGTATTTTAATATTAGAGGCTTCACCCACCCTCATACATAAATAACTTTATTAGAGACAATTTAACTAATAATTGAAGTTTTATTTATGTATCAATAAAAATATTGAATTGTATAAAGCGTGCAATTAGTTTATATATAAACATATTAACTAAATTTAGAGTTTTATCTCCCGATGTCATGAGTATGATTTTATTGTAAGGGTTCCAGTTCTGTGAAGCCCTACAAACTGTTAACCTTGAATCAGTGAGCGAAGATACACTTCAACGTTTTTGGAAGCCTATTAGCGAAATAAACTTTAATTGAAAATTTTAATAATTTGAATTGAAATGATAAATTAGTAATAATTATTTGGATTGTAGGAGTAAATGCGATATCTTCAGTCGCTGTTCCGGTGAGAATAATAGCTTCAATGATATTTCTACACGGAGGTGTAATTTCTAATCTGGCACTGATGCACTGATTTGGTGGTTGAAGCATTATTGGAAATCCAGTTTTTAATTTTATTAAATAAGTTCCCGAATTGAGATGGACAAATAATATTTACTATACTATTAGCGATATGTAAATTTTTAAATTTCTCTGAGTTTAACGTGCCCCACCACATTTATAGCTTTTCGAATAACAATTTTACTATCGATTCAAGCTCAGGATGACACCGCAACATTGTAACCTCTCTTGCAGGAAGGAGCTCGCCTCCTACCGGTCAATTTTTAAACTACAATTTAATTGAAAATCGGTAAATTTCATGGTTGCCAAACGTTCCTTGGATTATAAAGATGATGTAATTACAATTCGGTACAGATTGATTCAGTTGTTTTCCTGGTTAAGTGATCACAAACGAAAATTGGCTTATCCATTTATATAGTAGTATTAATTACAAAGGCAGTGATTTTATGAATATTTATTACTTCTGAACTCTCATAATGGTTTTGATAACATCTCACAAATTAACAATCTGGGGATTGCGTGGTAAATGTTATGAGTTTGAAGAATAACAATTCAAATACAGAAGCGGAATAGATCTCTCAACTTCGTGCTTTTCAATCATCAGTTTGGGTTCATAAACCCATCATTAAATTTTCGATTAATGTTGTCTTCTTTTTTTAAATCATAATTTAAAACAAAAATCGTTTCTTTTATCTTTTTATTATTTTTTTATTTATAATTAGTATATCTAAAATTAAAGCCTTCGGCGGAAGGTGTTGACTTCGTTTTTTTTTCCAAAAATAATTGTTTTTGCTTATTCACGTTGTTACTCTGCTATCGTATTAGTACAGAAAAATGTTAGCAGATAGGTTGAAATAACTTAAATTGCACATTAACATATGGGTCAACTGAAAGAATGAATTTAAGAAATTTCAATAGGGTATTGTTTCAGTTAGGTGATTGATAAAAAAAAAAAATAGAATAGAAATAAAGTAATAACAGAATATAAGAAAGATTAAATAGAAACAATTTTAATAAGAAAATTCTAGAAAATTCTTCTAAGACGCTATATGGCAAACAAATACACAAAACAAACAAAATATTTTGTTATTTATTATGTGCTGATTGGTTTTTTTGCAATAAATGAATTAAAGAGTTTTTTTTGTTTCAACGTAAAAGAAAATTGTTAAGTGTAAAAGTATAATTTATAAAATATTGTATTTACAATAATTAATTACAATATTTAAGTTTAAATCTATTTTTAATCAAAATTTTGTGTGTGTGTGTGTGCGTACTTAAATTCATAATAAATATATATACTTATTTATTTATTATTAATTGATGAGATCCGGAAACATGAAAATATCAACTAAAAAAAAAAAAAAAAAAAAAAAAAAATATATATATATATATATATATATATATATATATATATATATATATATATATACATATATATAATACCATATTAGATCTTCATTTAAAATATAAAAATAATTAATAACATTTATTAATGTTACAATTTATAAATGTTATAAAATATTTTATTTTCTTCCAATAATAACTGAAAAAATATTTTTATTTTGTCATAATTTTTTTCTAACTCACAATCAGTTTTATTATTAGTAGCTACATTCGTTTATTTAAAGTGTTAATAGATTAGTATACACTATACTAATCTATTAACAATAAGCCTACCACATTTCATGTTCGAATATCTCTACGAACATTTCCAATTAAAAAAACCATGAGAAAAGATGAGTGGATATTGAAAAAACACTTTTGATATATTTTTTTAATAAAGGTAGTAAAGTCAGAAGGGAAATTAATAAATGTTTTTTTCCAAGAATTTCTGCCAAAAATCCAAAATGGGTCGTTTGATTAAATAAAAATTATTATTTGTTTTCAGTGATGAGTAGTACATTTCAGCAGATGACTATTCGGTGATATTCAATACGAAAATTATGATTGTTTTTAGAAACCTAAATTTGAATCAGATACCTTAGAAAGCGAACCATTCTCTTGATATCGCCGCAACTGCAAATAGAATCTTGAAGGAAATTAGTTATTGATTGTTGTTAAATTGCAGAGTAGATAGCGCACTTCCACAAGATGCCGATTCCTCCATTATGGAAAAGAATGTGCCAACTCAGCCGATCCACGCTAAGAGTCCCCCATCATTTCGTTTTAAAACATTCATAAACGGTTTCGAAGTTGTAGCAGTGCTAAAA
Source organism: Euschistus heros (assembly GCA_003667255.2). Classification (NCBI taxonomy): domain Eukaryota; kingdom Metazoa; phylum Arthropoda; class Insecta; order Hemiptera; family Pentatomidae; genus Euschistus; species Euschistus heros. Next base: position 614,573 of record RCWM02000143.1, read on the forward strand.
TGATTTAACACATATATTATAAAGTAACCGATATTACAATATTATGTGACTGTAAGCTGTGGCCGAGTGGGTAGTTGTTGATAATGACAAGGCGAAAATGAAACGACTCCTTCAGAAAGATGTATAATTTGGTTTAATAGCCAGAGGTTTTGAAATGAAGAGATGATTGAGGCATTTACTAAACTGCTGAATGAAAATGGCTTCATTTGTAAGTGAAAGTATAAATAAATTAATTGAAATGACTTACGAGGATTACATATTTATAAATGCCGGGTCTAAGGTAATTATTATATTTTAAATTAAGAAAAAAAAAAAAAAAAAAAAAAAAAAAAAAAAGGTTTCAGGTTTCGTTTTTTCTAATTTTTATTACTAATATAGAAAGAATTTTATATATTTTTGATTGTAATACACAACTTCCTGCGATAGTAATGTACAAATCAATCTCAAATTAAACATGGATATGTCGATCTATGATCAACTGAATTTCCCAATTTACATTTTAAAATTAAAAGGGCTAAATCACATAAATTAATAATTTAATTTAACAATCTATGATTATTCGAAATCAACAAAGTTGAGAGAAAACAGGGATTTCAAACGTGACTTTTTTCATTCAAACGAATATGGCTTCTAAATGGTTGGCTCTAGCGACAAATGTTATATTACAAAAAATATTTTCCTGTCAATAAATATGTTCTATTTAATTTCTGAAAAGAGTAACTGTCGAAAATTGTTCAATCTGAGCTACACAAACAAAGCTATAAGCGTGACATAATGTTACGTTTTTGAGTGTAAAAAAAAAAAAAGTTACACCAATAAAAAAAAAAAAACGCTAGAGACGTTCTTTTAATTTTAAATTAGTGCTTTGATTTAATAATTTTTTCTGTTTTTTTTTTTTTTTTTTTTTTTTCTTTTTCTGTTATTAACTAATTAAGATTATAGTAAAGCGTCAATTTTTTTATTTTAAAAAAGGTACTTCATTTGTCTGGATTATTTGAATATTGAAAAAAAAATTAAAATATAAATTTTTTTTTGTCACTCTCTTTTTTTTAAGACCTTTATTTCAACATAATCTATTTGTCCTTTTTAGTTGAAAAAATTCCTTTTTGTATATATTAATTTTGTTTAATGAAAAGTACAAACATTTCAGAGCAAACAATTGTTTGGATTAAGATGCATTCGGTATATTATCAGATTATACATAAACAAATAAAATAGCCAATATCTATTATTGTTCTGTTGAACAAGATTGAGCTTTCTTCAGGCAATTTTCTAAACCGTTATTAATATCTTCGATTAAGACAAACCATTACATATAAAATCATTCGATTATGATACACTAAAAAGTTTCTCCACAACTACAGTTGCAATCTGTTTGTGATAAATTGTAGAAAGTTATTTTTTTATTTAGTATTATCATTTTCATGTTTCAATTTTTCTTTTTTTAAATTAATTAAAAAAATATTCGTCCTTTATTTATTTATTTTTGCTGTGATAGAACGGAAGCTAAGACAGCTTTTTAATAAAGTATTACCCTACTGAGATAGCAACGCCGTGATTTCTTTGTGTTCGGATTGCTCACACTGTAAGTGGTAGAAGAAGTTCCCCCGACATATACTGTATGAGTACATATAGAATGATTGTATCATATATACATACACAGATATTGACACTCTATTTTAAAATTAGAAATATATTTCGCCAAAAAAAGAAAATCTTTAAATTCTTTTTAAATCCTACAGCCCAAATTTGTAAAAGAACTTTAAATTCTGTCCATATTCTAAAAGATATCCATATGGCATACATATTACATCTGATTAAGGTAGATTGTTATACATTTTATTCAATAAAACAGTAGAAATTAAAAAAAAAATGCTACAATTATTCATTCTATAGATTATTCTTTAGTAATTTTGAACAGATAATCTTTTATTTAAAAATCATTTTGTAATTGAAAGGCTTTGTGGATCAAGGGGTTTTGTAACAAAACACAATTTTGAGTAATTTGAAATTTTCAGATGGGTAATGCTTGGTAAGAATGTTAGCCGTATCACTGCAGCAGGGAAAACTAAGCGAGGCTGTATTAGGAAAGAAAGGATCAGATAACGGTTAGAGGTGCTTCCATTAAAAGCAATCATCGAAAACAGACAACTTAAATAGTTTGGATATGTCTGTCGGATGGAAGAAGTGAGAGAACCCAGAAAGACCATGGGAGCAAGACCTACAAGTAAAAGACCACGAGGACGCCCAAGGATCTCCTATCAGGAATACATCCAGAGGATTAGGGGCAAAAGGAACAAAACCCTCGCCGAAATGAAGTTGCTGTGCAGGGACTGAGAGTATTGGCAGCGCTGGATCGAGGCCTCTCTACGCCAGTAATGGCTCGAAGAGGAAGAGAAAGAAGAAGAAGAAGAATAAATTTTCAGATTTTCTAAATATAAATTTATGGAAATTTACAACTGTACAAAATATATACATAAAGTAAATGAGTTGATAGGGAATACAATGGCATGTAAATAACTTTTGAAGAACTACTCACTAGTAGCACTTCAATTCATTTACACTTTTAGGTCTCTAGGCCATCTTTTTTTCATACTCCTCGGAAGATTATCAAGAATGGAGTGGGAAACAAGTTGGGAGACTAGTAGATTACAGTGGTATGGAGCTTACTATAGAAGGATAGCTATCTAGTTGGGCTAAATCATAGCCTATGGATAAGTTTATTTGTAACAAAGTAAGAAGCATTAAGGATTTTTCGAAGGATTTTGGATTGTATGGATTGGATAACCAAAACTGCATATGTCCAAATAAATCTACCATGTAAGTGAGTCTTTTTTAGTAAATCGGAAGGTTTGAAGTCTGTCTTGTAAATGTTGAAAAAGTCGAAAACGACGAGATCCAAAGAACTAAATTCAATTTTTTTTTAAATGTGACTAACCCCTTTATCCTCTATTTTAATGAAAATATTTTAATGAAAACGTAACTATAGACTTGCTGTCAGTATGAATATTCAATTAAATTTTTACAAGCATTCATTCAGTTTTATTGTAGCCTTGACTCTCTTTGTAAATTAATGTTACTTATTGAGAATGTTCAATTACGATTTTTCCGATACTGATGTAATTTAAAGGTTTAAACTTGACCCATTTTATTTTCATTATTTTAATGAATGGGTTGTCGAAATTGTTTACGCTGACCTTTTTTGAAGGAAAAATTCGGAAGCACAGTTGGTTAGAGCCGCTTTGAAGTGAGCCCGCTGCCAATCCACTCGCCGAGGTCTTCGCTTTGACTCCTCATGCGGAATTTTGGCTACTCCGCTGCACCAAACTGCATACACTTCCTCCTATACGTACGCTCCCCGCTGTTTTTTTAACACTTCCTACTTCCAACAGCATCCCAATAACACTATAACTTATTAATGGAAACAACAAAGTGAAACGAAAATAATTAAATAATAAAACTAAGCAATATTCTTAGATTAAAATATACATAACAAAAACAAGTAAAAAAAATAAAAAGAATGATCTAAATCTAGGGATCTCGCTCTATTAGAACCCAAATCCAGAAAATCATACCTGATACAATGCTTATACCTAGGTTTTAGTCTTTTCTCTAGATGTTTACGATGGTTCCAAACTAATTACATGGACAATTTTTTTAATTTTGATAAGTCTTTTGGTTCAGGGTCAATACTTTTTTTGTCTAACATTTTTCGCACCCTCAACAATTTAACATTTTGACACGCTCCTGCTCTATTGTTGTTGCTCGGTTTGATAATTTCCCGACAGATTTCTTGAATGAAGAATAATTTTTGTTACATTACTTTTCTGGCCAGAAGCTACCGTTTCGGTGCTATATTGGTTTGAATGAAAAAAGTAACGTTAACTTACTTTTTCAAGTGTTGGGACTTTTTTAACATGCTCTAGCTCTGTTGGTGTTACTCGGACTGAAAATTTGCAAACTTTTTCTTATCATAAATTTTCTTATGCGAAATTTAATACTAACCACAGAAATTATCACTATTTTTACTACCAGCCATTTATTTTGTTTCTGCAATAATTACTAGATTTTTTTTTTTTTTTTTACTTTTAGGATGGTAGCAATTCAATTTAATTATTTATGCCTCTTCACCCAATACCATATCATTAGTGTAACCATGCAAGGGTGGTTTATGTTTTGTTTTTTATTAGACATTTTATTTGACGCATTAATTTTCTAATGACGTATCTTAGAGCTAAATTTAATTTAAATAAGAAATATTATTAAATTAAAATAGAGACTTCTATTTTATTTAATGTTATTTTTTGTTCTTAAACTTTTTTTATCCTCTTTCTAGCTTAGTTATATTTTAAGCATGTTTCTTTTTGTAAACTTTTATAACCGAAAGGGAAGAGCCCGCATAAGTAGCATCGTTACCAATAAAACCACCACCATTTTCTTTTAACAGACAATGCCATATGTGGGGTTTTCAAACAGAAGACTTTAGAAAACATTATATTCTAAAATGACCATCTGAAAATTGAACAAGAGTTTTATTGTGACATCGAAAGAAGAAATAAATAGGAAGCAATTTTAAGAAAGAGTTAATTTTTGCAATGGTTAGTGAGATTATTTCAGAGTTTAGTTTGTACTTTTTTTGTCTTATTTCTCTAGGAAGTGGTCAATACAAGTTCTAAATATATTTTAAAACTATTGTTCTCACGCTACAAAGACTAAAAATATCACTTTTAAAAATGCTTGATTGGCATAATCTGAACAAATTATACGACAACATACTTCAAAGAAAGACACTACCCTCATCTGACATTCGCCCGGAGAATTTTGGCTGTAGTAGACACATAATGACATCAGGAAAAGAAAGCAAGATCTTCAATCAATGGCTATGACTTCTCTAAAAATATTCAACTTTATAAATTAAACACAAAATGAACGTTTATTATTACTCAAGCCTATTTATATATTGGATCGCAAACATATGTAACTACTAGAATAATATATATTAATGTATATAAAATATATGAACGCACTCTGATCAGAACATTCAAAAATATTAAGAAAGTTACCAACTGTTAAGGAACAAATATGGACCATCTGAAAAACAATGTCTTAAATAATTTCATGGGTATCCCAGCACAACTATCATATAAAAAGGAGTGAAAAAAAGGTGGATGAGGGATCTATAGGAGTTATTTGGAAAACGGATGGGTTTTGCTCCCCCTCATCCCTCTCATGTATTTTCATGTTACATAAAATTAGCTGATACTTGTAATTATTTAATTTGAATGGAAATAATTGATCATGGTATTTCAACACATGCAATATATAACTTGGAAATAAGTAAGAGGTCAAAACAAAATTTATAAAATTTATCAATATCAACGTTATACAGTGGATCGGAGTTTTCTAACTCTGAAAGCTTATATTCAAAGATACAGAAGTATTTATAGTAGCTAAATATTTAAAAAAATAAAATCGACTAAGAAGCTATTCGTACAACTAGGTATGCTGATTAGGACAGTTTTAAAAATATTTCTTGTCCATAGTCAGAACTAGAGTTCTTAAATCACAGGTCTTGAATATGTAAATATCTTTAAAAAGTTTTAGTTTAATATTAACAAATTAACTTTACATTCTTGGAATTTTACATTGAGGATAAACTTTAAAACAACTTTTTAATGATTATTTCTAGAAAACTGAACTATTAGAAGAATGACAGCAATACAAATACCAGGAAAAACCAGATGAATTGTGGCATCAAAGTAATATTTACAGAAAAACTTCGGTCTAATACTCTCGTTTATACGCTTTTTCCTTAACTCCGGTCCCAGTGGGAATTTCCCTATAAAAGTTTATTCGTTGCAGTGCTCAGATTTCCTGTTTTTAACGTTGCATCGGAGTGATCAGGCATTAGACGATAGGTCTAAATTAAATTATTTTTTGTATAAAAAATAATAAACGCAAATCTCTTATTATCAAAGGAATATAAGGTGTAAAAGATTTGTCGAAAAGTTGAAAATTAAACGCTATGATATTTTAGATAGATGTAATTAATTATATGTACAGGTATTTAGTAACATTGAGATAGTTATATTTTTTGAGTGCTATTCTGAAATAGAAGGCAGATCTTCTGAAATATAGTTCTAAATTTCACTTTTACTGACGGAAAATGCTTCTTAGTATCATCTGCCTTTTGTCTGCTTATTTCAGTGATTCTAAAATCCTAAAGTATTTTTTACTATGGTATATTGTGCTGTTTTTTTTTTTTTTTAAGTAAAAAGATTGTCATTTCTCTTTGTAATCTGTATTAGAATAATTTTTGTTTCCTCTTCTAAATCTACACCTGTCACATCAGTTTTCTCTTAAGATTGTTATATTTCTAAATGGGATGCTTCATATTAGTAAGAGAACGAGTTTCAATGTTCTGCAATTTTATTTATAAATAAGAATCGGGGAAATGTTTTTATTTGTGTTAGAAAATCGTTAAAAATTGAAAAAATAAAGATGCACCTTGCAACCCATTAATACTTATATTTAAAATTAAATATGAAAAACGAATGACAAATACTCACAAATAATGAAATTAATTAAAAAGAATGTGGAATGAACGTATTGATTATAATATATCAAAACCATCTTGCGCAAACTAAAATTATTTACTGAAAAAATTGCAAATGTTGCATTTTAGATGGGAAAATGTTAAATTATTTCTTTTCTTATTTTCGCATTTAAAATGCAACTGGAATATATTTTCAAATTATTGATTTTTGTGTAATTTAAATAATGAAAAATTGTTTTCATAAGTTTAATAAATATCCATTTTGTGGAATTATAGTTGTAAAGATTTGTAGCTCTCTAGAGTAAAAAAAACTATTTCTTTTATATATAATTTTCAAATCCACACCTGTAACTTATACCGTGACATCAAGAAGATGTGATGATGATATGATAACTGTCATGTCCGACCATGAGGGAAGTCAGCACCCAGCGTTACTTACTCCTAACATAATCTTCAATTAATTTTATCTGAGTAGATCCCTCAACCAACTCCTTCTCAGCTACCTTCGGGTGTTTATAGAACGTTTTCTCGTGGCTTTGGTTTGTATTAGATTGTTAAAATGTCTGTAATAAATACTTTTGTATTTTTATAAAATATTTTGTATGAAGTCTGAATGTGGTCTTGTAGCTGATGTAATGTGGTCTGTGTGTCAGATTTTGTTAACAATTTTAATGGGTAATTGTATAACGAGGCTTAATGTTTTGGACAGAAAAGTCTTTATGTTTTCAATGTTTAGTAGTTTTTTTTTTTTGTTTTTTTTTTTGTTTCTTTTAGTTATTCCGAAATTTTTTAAGGTGTAAGACCATAATTGTTTTAGTAATTAAGTTGAAATGTTCAAATTTATTTTAATAACTAACTTTATTTTTACACTTACACTAGTTTCCAGATTGGAAAAAATTAATTTATGAATACTACTCATGGAAATAAAACAATAATATTTCCTTATTCATCTGCGTTGATTTCAATTTATTTTTAAGTTAAAAAGATCTCTCATCCAACTCGTTTTCAGCCTTCCGTATATGTTTAAGAAATGTTTTTTTATAACTCTGTTAAGAAACATTAAAGTTGGGGCGGCCACAAATATCCAATACTCTCTGTTGTTTCAATGTAATTTCTAGTGGGTTGGTGTCAGAACACTGTGTGGAATGTTCTATTAAGTTTTTGTAATTGAAATGTTTTTTTCTTTTATTATTTTTTTTTCGTTGTGAAAGTCGAAATGGGTTTTGGTTATTAAGTGTATACATTTAGTAGATTGTATTCTACTAAGTCTTTAAGATTTTTACTTAAAGCTCATCGCGTCTGTTTAAAATGAGAGAACAATGTCACCCACCTATCTAATGTAAAAAAAAGAAGGTGATTTTTAGAATAATAGGTGATTGTTAGAATAATAGTTCGTAGGGTATAATATTCTAATTTTAAAGAAAATAAAAAAAATGAAAAAGAAGGCGAAGATGAACTAATATAAGATACAAAGCAGAAAGTAAATTTTACAGCACAGCAACCTACAATTTTTACCCCGCTATTTCTCAAACACTTCTGACCCTCTCGGTACAGTCAAACACGGTTGGAAATATTTTATGAGAAAACTTTTGGAAAAAAATATATCTCGACGTTGATGGCCGTCTCAAACCCCAGATTCTCAGAAATCACCAATGTGGCGGCCGCTAAGTCTGTAGGAAATAACTCGTTGGACGTTGTACTAATGAATAACTGAAGTGTAAAAGTTGAAGCAAACAAGAAAACCGCAGATGACACAAAGACAACTGAACAGAATGAGGCGGAATACGGTTAATAGAAGGGTCTGCTACCCACTATCTGAATATTTATCCTTCTTAATTCTTAGAGTCCAGTGTCGTTTCAGTTGTTGCCAGGTCATCTAGGTGTCGGCAGGTGAGTGGCATTACGATGGAGGGCGTTTGACACATAACATGGTATACAAAATGGTACAGTTTAAGTAGGAATTCAATTCATGATAGATACAATTGTAGGAATCTTTTTTGTGTGTTTTATAAGACTTAATTAAAATTATTTTATTTTTAGTGTAAACAATTTTGTTTTTGGCAAGGGAAAAGACTGATATAATACCATTTTACAATATACTATGATATTTATGATATACTAACACAGTAATGTAAATAAATTAAGAAAAAATATAAAGATGAATACGATTGTTAACAATTGGTTTTCGCATTGGCATCTAAAACTATTTCATATTTGCCTAAAAAGACCAACTGCCTGTAAGAGCTTGAAATCAGTTTTAATTACATCTCCCATTAGTTGTTTTAATTTTTCTGCTATTCCGAACGGTTGGATGATGTGCACTGGAAGACATTTCTACTTCATTATACGTTTTATAGATCTTAGTGATATTTTCCGAAATTTTGGAACGTGGTCAGATCAAAGTCTTGGAGAAGATGTACTTATATTAAATTATATGTATTTTTTTATATTAAAGTTTATTTAATTATTAAATAGATTAACAAATGCACTATATATAAAAAAATAATAAAAATAAAAGTACAATTTCAGAAGGTATCACTTCAGAAACAATACATATCAAAAATAAAACACTAATATAATTTTTTTTTTTTTATTTACATAAAATAATGTATTGGCTACTCTATATTAAATTTTTGAATTACATGTAAATTAATATTCTTTAACTGTTTTGCGTTCGTAATAAATGAAAGATTCTCCAGGGACAGTTTAGGTACGAAATATTTACTCAAATAGTTTTGTCTTTTATTCAAAAAGCTGATCAATTCAATAGAGTAAATAACACCATCTTTGTTGTCTGTATCACTAAGTGTACACTTACCTAACTGATTGTGAGGTGACTCTTCATTGCCACTTAGTATATAGGCATATTTAATAATTATCTGTATGAAAGAAAGTAAATTTATTTGAACATAAAGCTCCACTAGCATTTAAACTCTTAATATGAATATAATATTTTTGTTTTATTTTGAAGAACATAATCACTCGGCTGTATTTAGTTCATTAATATTAAAAAGTTTTTATAATAATGATAATTATTTTATTTTACGTAATTATGTAGTAAATTTCGTTTTTTTTTTTTTTTTTTTTTTTCGTTTTTTTTTTTTTTTTTTTTTTTTTTTTTTTTTTTTTTTTTTTTTTTTTTTTTTTTTTTTTTATCCAGGGTTAGTGACAATCGCAATGGAGAAGGGTGTGGGTGTTAACCCTGCTAAGGAGCTTGTTTACAGTGTCTGTCTATTTCTGTAGCCGTCCCTTTATCCAATTTCGTAGCATGAAAATAACTTTTCATAACTCCTTACAAAAGTTTTTCTTTTTACTTATTGCTGTATTGTACTAACGCAATATGTTGAAAATTATTTATTTCTAAATAAACAGATTACGAAAGTTAAAAACATGCATATTTGAGTTATTATACTCCGAGACTTTTGAAAAGAAAGTGGCCTAGAGACCTTCCAATATTGAACATTTATTACAGTGTTAACAATAGGTATTGTTTTAGAACGTAAATTTTATTTGAACGTACAAATTTTATTAAATTATTTTTCCTCCGTTTTGGTCCTGTAAATGTTGCCATCTTTCGGGCAGGAAACTGACTTCTCGCTCATAAAACTTCCGATCTTTGCTGGCAAAAAAAACAAAAAAAAACGGTCCAAGCGATATTTGACATCCTGATAAAGTGAAGGTTCGCCTGTCCAACAAATTTTGCAGAGACCGAAACAAGTAATATCTCGAAGCTGCCAAATCTGGAGAATATGATGGATGTGGTAGTTCATCCTATTTAAGCTTTAGAAGCTTTTGACGAATTAACAAACTTTGAGTTTACGCAATATCGTGGTGTAACACTATATCTTTTTTATTGATCAATTCTGGCCTTTTCTCTTTGAGTAATCTTCTAATTTGTCCAGTTGATCACAGTTTTTGAAAAATTAATCGTGCTGTTGTCCGATAAAAGCTTTTAAAATAAAATATTAAAAATTAAAAAAAAATAAATAAAAATGTGGTATTGTCGTTCGGTTAATACATCTTCTCTATACACATCACATAATTTTCGCCTTGTTTGAACTGCATTTTTACCTTTTCGATTGTAAAAGAGTAAAATATGCTGAAAATGCTGCTTCCCATTTCCATCTTTGGCAGGGAACCAAATATATTGCAAGGAATCAAACAAAATTTTAACAAACAAGCCTTACTTTATCAGCTAAATAAAAAAAATACGATTAAGTCCTCTGAGGAGAAAAAACAAAACTACTTTTGGAACCACCCGATATTTTATACATTTATAAATATATATCAATAAAAATATTTACCTGCTTTAACTCTCTTTTGTCACATTGTATTTAATCAGATCTATGCACCTGTCATAAAAACAAAGATAAAGCTAATTTTGTGTTGCATTGGCTTGATAATAAAGTATATACGCATGCGATGTTTTGACTTGTGTCGCTTTAGAAACACATTCATACAGTGCATAACTAACATGTACTCTTTGCTATGATCACGTATGCTAATATAAATTAACAGTTGATTGGTAAATATATCCATCGCTCTATTAGCTTCGACCAATACCATAGAAGTTTAATAAAACTTGGATTTATTATTTTATCTCCATTTCTTTTCTGTCTTAGCAGCAATATGTGTTTCCTGTCTAGAAATGTGGAGGCGAAGAATTAATCACTCAGACCTAATTCCATTCTACCCCAACTTGATTCGAACCTGGCATATTCGGTTGATCAAGTAGCCATGGTAACACACAGCCCGTCTCTGTAAACGTTTCAAACGAAGTTTAAAAGATTTTTCGAGTACGGGAAATGGTTTCTTGTAGATATGGATTGTTAGAGATCACCAGAACAAGATTATTTCAGTTCAAGTATCTAAGTACACCACGGTGTCAAATCTTGAACCCTACCTCACATACTATCTGAAATTGTTGTTTTAGTATATGATTTAATATTTTTTTTGTTGAGCATTTCTGTTTACTTAAGAGCGGTATACTTCACTTCACTTCAAGTTAGTTGTTACCTCTTTCTGTATCTAGGCTTATCTAAGTATCGTCAGTACTTATTTAGTGTTGAAAATTTACAATTATATATTACAGTTATATATGTGTATATAGCAGAGGTTTAGTCAATAAATGCAATAAGTAGATATATATTTAAGTGTAGACAGTAAAAGAGATAAAAACAGTAGGAGACTTTGTGCCATTATCTCCTACTGAAGGATGAGCTTATCACCTCGATAAGATATAGACGTATAGCCGCCGCTTCCCAACCTCTCCTCTTTCAGTACCACTCATCAGAACTTTATTTTGTTATAAACATAAACATATATATTAATAAATCTTATAGAACTCATATTATAAGTATAATTATAATTTCTTTGTACAATAGAAACCCAATAAAAGTAAAGGTGTGGTTATTTCTTTTATGAAATCAGAATTCAAGTTATGACTGAGGCCGTTCTGACAGTTAAAAAAAGTTATAGTAGTTAAAAAAATAGACAGCTTTGCTTGAATCCAGTATGACTGGCAAGAATAAAGGGAAGCGTATGCATTCGATATTTATAACTGCATACATTTATACAATAACTAAATTAAAGGAAATTATTACAATGATGATGATAACATGTAAAGAACCACTCACTTGTAGCACTTCAATAAAAGTTCTACATTAGACGGTCTCTCGTCCATCAGCATTTCAGACGCGTCGGAGGATTATTGGGAATAGAGTGTGAAGCATATTGGGAGAGTTTAGACTTGAGTGTATAACAAATTAAAGCGTCAACATTTTTGTAATCAACTTCACTATTCCACACTTTCTATTTTAAAAACTTTATATATATATATATATATATATATATATATATATATATATATATATATATATATATACTAGAAATTTAACACCTGCATTTTTATATCAAATTTCACACTCATAGGAGGTTTTATGTATCTCCGTAAATCGCAGGACTGGAGTCCTGGTGTCCCCTAAACGGTACCTGGTGGACCCGGTTGATGAACGGACTCACATTCCTCTGGAGATCCAGGGCTGGAGAAGTAAAAGTGGATCTGGAGTACGAGAGCTGTTTGAACAGTTAATATAGTCCCGTTAGGAGATGATATCTCAGCTAATGGCGGTACTGAGTGTGAGGGGTTCTGGGAGTGTATCTGTCCCATCTAGGAGAGGATAGAGGAGTTAGGGAAACTAATAATAATTAGCAATTAATAATTATAGTCTTAACAGAGGATTAATCATAAGTACACATATATATTAATTATGTAAACTATAGCCTAGAAGTTACCGTTTATCCAATGAATTGTGTATAGAATCTTTCTTAATACTCCAAGACTCTACAAGATATTAAAATATAAAGTGTGTCCGGAAGATCGTTAGCCAAAGAGGTATCTCGTGTAGGGAGGTTCATTTTGAACCTATTTAAGGTCACTTACCTAGATACAAAGTCTTACGGGTTTTTTTAATGATTTTTTTTTATTTTTGAATGAAGAAACCCAAACATTTTTGCTTTATATTTTCGTTTTTACTGATATATCGACGCCATTATTTTTTTTATTTATTTCATTTATTTTTTTTTTATTATTTTTTTTTTTTTTCTGTGATTAAAAATACATTGTCCATGTAAGATAAAAAAGATTTAATACAAAAAACAAATACAACAAAAAAAACGGGTGATCGTTAAATCTTGTTAAAGACGAAAAAAAACAAACAAATTTTTAAAATAATTTGGATTTGGCTGTTGCCCTTACTTTTCTTCTTTTTTTTTTTTTGCCTTTAACGAGATTTAACTATCTCCCGTTTTTTTAATATGTTTTTTTGCATCAAATCTTTTTTATTTTACATGGACAATATATTAGTAATTACACCGAAAAAAATGGCAATCAGTAAACAACGAAGTTATATGGCATAAATATTTGGTTTTGGCCATTTTTCAAAAATATTCCTAAAAACAAAGAAACCGTAAGACTTTGTATATAGATAGGTAAGTGACCTTAACTAGGTTCAAAATGAACCTCCCTACCCGAGATATCTCTTTGGCCGACGATCTTCCGAACTGTATTTCGTATTAAAACACTAAGAATTAGTAAGCTGTTCGACAACTTTTAGGTAATTGTGACATCTTTAAAAAACTGCATGTTGTAATTCTCCCAGGCTGGGAATATAATAGATCACTACCTAATATACCCCTGAACAATCGCACTTCTTGATTCGGAACGTAAGGGTGTACAGAAATCGACACTGCATTACTCAAATAATTGTGAAAAAAATGTGAAGGTCAGAAGGGTTTTTGAAAGTAGAACAGATCAGCTGTATATATTTTTATTGGTCCACGAGGATATCTGTGTGCTAGTTGAATGGTGACCTAGAAGAACAACTTAAAAAAATATATATATATTTTCAGCTTCTTAGTTCTTTTTGATTAGTGATACGACTATGTTCAACATAAATGTTCTTAAAGGCCACTTGTGATGTTTATTGCCACTGAAGAATACTGGTTTTTCAGATCTGCGAGGATCCAACGGTTTTTGACTGTCCTGATCATCCTAGGCCAATCCTCGACAAATTGGTACTCGTTCTTTTGGAAATCCATTTAATTTTTAAAAGGGCACTCTCGCTTTTCGTTTAATTCTTTGGGTTTTGGTTCTTTTAAACATTTTCAATGTTTTTGACGTCAGGATGTTGGGGTTAGAACCGTGGAGGTGAGGTTTTGGAGTGGGATTCATTGATGGCCACTGCATTACGCCATCAGGTTTCAGATCTGCCAGGATCTGACAATTTTTGACGGCATGATTATTGTATTGTTTGTAGAATATTATATTGCTACACACCCGTTAAAAAGTACTAGATTCTAATGTCATAAAAAAGAAAAAAAAAATATATATATTAATAATATAGGGGAAAAAAACTTCGAAGTATGTCACAAAGACTTGACAAATCAAAGAAGTATGATGTGGTCTTTAGTTAAAGTAACGCTAAGAAAAGAAAGGTAATCACCTGCTTCTAGTTCCTTCTGAGAAAGTGGTCCATTGCGAAGACCTGTCCCCTCTAAAAGGAAACGATCTCGCAATAGAAGACATCTGTATGACATATGATTTTGTGCGCAATATGATCGTAACTCGCCCTAATAGAGACGATGTGAGATGGATGTATTTATTAGCGGTCATCTTAAAACCGGTTTCAAACTGGGTCGGTACTACAGAACCCAGTTCTCGCGGAGGATTTGATGCCGTTCCGTTCGGAACAGGTTAAGGAAGTGTTACAGCGGTCAGTAACCGTTTCCTTGAATGGAGGCATTTGAGAACATGTTACATTTGGTATCGTTTAAAGGAGTAACAATCTTGTTCAAATTTCTATAGGTATTAATTAAAATTTAATGTAATAAATTTCGACTCGAAGCAAAAGTTAATGTACTAATTTACGTGATTAAAATTCTCTGAATAATATTATCATATAAAAGAAACCAATAAATAATTTGCTTGCTACAGGTTTACTTTTACATGTACTCTAACTAGGGAAGGAAGAACGGGTTGTTTGTATTCCATTTAATATTTTTTTTTCATTTGTATTACATTATTTTATAACTTATAATTATTTTATAATATATTATTTAATAACATGCATTGTTCTTTTAATAATATTAATTTATTTACTATTAGGAAATTAATTTTTGCATTATTAAGTAAAAATTTACATTGGTAAAATTTAAATTTTACATTATTAAGTAATCTGATTCTATAAGGCTCGAATATTTTTTGACTTCTAAATTTTATATGGTTCAATTTATCTTTAAATCCTTTATAAAATCTGAAACCATTACAAAAATATGTAAAAATAGCCGCTATTGAAGGGTGTTGGGCTAAAAGCGGTAATGTCCAACAAAAGAATATATAAAAAATGAGTCCCCAATGAGGAAGAATATAGTTTGCAATTTATTTTTGCGATTTATTCAGAGCTATGGTGACCGGACGTTCCCCTTTCCAGTCTGACCCCCTTCAATTATGATACAGAGTTGTTACTCTATAATTTAAAAGATAAGAAGATAAAAGGTAAATAATACTGATAGTTTTTATTGATTTTCTTTTTAAATAGAGAAAAACGGTGTAAAATATGTTTAACTCATTTTTTATGCACGGTTAACTTCGATAAAGATTCACTATAGGTTTGTATTCGTAACCTGAACTTTTCGGTCTTGCTAGGTTACCTTGTTCGTTTAATATTACATTTTCCAAAAAGTAACGTTTAAAACTTGCATTGTCCCTATCATCAATACTTCAGATATATTTTGAGATAAGATAGTTAATTGTTCAAACATACTAGATTAATATTCTGCTTAACATTTCGGACACACGAGACCTACAAACGATTTGGCCTCCATTTTCAAGGTACAATCTAATAGTTTTGTTGCAACATTAGAGAAAGCCAAAGTGTTAGGAGGGCATTTAATTCAGCCATGTCTTAGCTTGCGGCTTAACACGCCACGTTTTAGGCGCAACTGCTCTGTGGGTCTTTGTGGTTATTTTTATATGATTACTATAAATTAATATACCATTATGATTCCAATAGAGATGGAGGTAACTAATATTTAATTCTATAAAAATATTTATTTAGAATTTGATACCCGTATTTTTATTTTGATAGTTGGATCTATTATCTTATATATCCCTTCACAGGACTAGGTTCCTTTGCTAAATGTATTTTAAGATGGCTTAATGTAAGGGGCAAAATATTAATCAAAGGGTTTAATTTACCGGTCCGAATTTGTTCATTAAATTACCTATTGATAATTCATAATACATCTCAAAATTGAAGTTGGGGAGAAAAAAAAAAAAATCATAGGTAATTTGGTCATTATTTTTTTCGTATCGGAAGCCTTTATAAATTTTTTGACTAAGAACGAAATGGAAATACTAGTTGTTAAGGAATAAGTCTTCATTCAACAAATACTATTGCCATTATTAACAAATTATGTGGACAAACATTTTAATGAAACAAAGTAATTCTCAATTTATCAAAATAATTGTGAAAAAAAAAAAAAAAAAAAAAAAAAAAAAAAAAAAAAAAAAGTAACTACTTGCTAGTTTACATAAATCATTTCTTTTTTTAATATATGAAACGCAAATTTTATAAAAATGTTAAAAAGAAACATATTTGTTTTATTACAAAAAATAAATATAAAGAAATTTGGACGAAAATATCAAAATAAAGTATCCGTATTCATAATTTTTTTGTCTTCTCGTAATTTAAGAAACTTGTTATAGCTGTTAATGAAACACTAAACGTTTTAATTTTTCAAGTTGAAAATAACCCAATATCAAAAACACCTTTTCCTTTCATTTAAGTAATTCGATCCTTTTAATTCTAAAATATGAATTGGGAAGAGCAGTAGATTAGAGATAAACATATCCGTGATCTATTATATTCCCAGCCTGGGAGGCAATAGGCTCTCATAAACACAGGGACGAGTCTGACTGCGAAAAATACTTATTTATTGATTAATATCAGCCGAGGATCGGACCCTTTGTTTGGATTACAATCCTGGGTTAGGCCCAGTCTCTACAGAGTGTGTACTCTAACTTCGAGAACCCATCCTCAATGAGGAGCTCCTGAAAACCTGGTGGTTAAGTGAAATACTGATGAAATCGCATCCTTATATAACAATTATATACAAAACTGTATATCAGTTTTTATTTGATTTTATTGTAATTAAATTTTTTTATAACGTTATGACAGAAACAGCTTCTTTTTAGTGAAGCTGAAAAGATAATTTAAAAATTAAAAATACAAATGTTTGAGTACGATTTAGATATACACAAAAGTGCATTATATATATATATAGATAGATAGATAGATAGATAGATAGATAGATAGATAGATAGATAATTATGTCATATCAAATATAGCAATATATTCCTTATCTTTGTTTTTGTTCTTTCTTATTATCTATTAGAAATGCATTTAAAATATAAATAGTTTTTAATAATTTATTAATTAATTAAAGTTAATTTCAACCACTAATTATAGATAATTAATTCATATTTACATTAATTATTCACAGTTAGTGAGGATTTAATGTTTGCATTACATTTGCAGTACGATTGCTGAGCTATCATTGGTTAATTATGTCGTTTTTTGAGTGCTACCTCGTCATGGAAACTAATTATCAACTGTTTTCATTATGGGGCCTACACTAATATAGAATATATAAGCATTATGTATATATATATAAAATTGAAAAAGATTAAATTTCTAAATGTACCAAGTATAAAAGTACCTTATCAAGTACAAATTTAAAGATATAATGGGTTTATTTTTTCAACAACAAAAACACAAGGATTTGGTTCTAGGTAAGATATTATAAATGGCAATATTATTTTAATATTAGCTTCCGTGGTTTAAATCCATATAAATTCTGATTTTCCGGAATCATGAATCAAAATATAGAATAAATATAGAGAGTCTGGCAATTTTTTTATTTAAATTTAAAAATAACTCTTTTTAATATGTAAAGTAACTTTGTATGAACTAAGCCGATAAAGACATCCATCAGTGATCGTATTCACTCTAAAGGATCATTGAAAATCTAATCGCTGCGAACACGAAATGAAACACAAAACAGCCTGAATGCAGTTGAGCTCTGAACCGTGTAATTTACCGGGAAAAGACATTCAGAGAATTAAAAACTGTAAAAGCGAAAAAGAATACAGCAAAGGCTGATTATGAAGATTGTATATGCGTCCGCTTTGATCTCAACAACTCTGGATTATAGGATTTTCAATTCAAAAGGTTTCCCTATTAATGAGATTTGCAGCATTTCACACTTCGATTAGATAAGAATTGAAAAACTAATAATTCTTAAAAAAAAAATATGGAACTAACTGCATTCGAATACATAACAAATTGAAAGAAGTGAATGCTGCTTTGTGATTATTTTGTGCCTTTCAGAGCTTTGAGGGAATACATATATCCGCTCATTGAATCTTGGACTTTTTTGAAAGCTATTAAAGTTATAATGCACTAGCAGATACGCAATATTAATTACAGAGGATTAGGTATAGATCATGTGGAAGGCAGGAAAAACAACGTAGACTGAAAGAATATAATTTAAATATGAAGTTTTCCTCTACTTTTCTGTCAAGATTTATTTTGATTTTCCATTACAATGATTGGCTATCGCATCGTATAATACTTTTTCTCTTATATTTCCTGTTATCTTTTATATTTTGTATCTTTCTTCCTCGTTTCGGATCTTTGTTCGATTTTTAAAATGATCATTACCATCATTTTCTCGAACAACTACAGAGGCTTTCGCCATTCATACCTATCTTCCTCTACCCGAGCATCAAACATAAAAAAAAGCTACGCCTTCTTTTATTTTTTGTGTAGTGCAGTTTTTGTAAAAAGAGCCTCTTTCCCGAAAAGAACATGTTGGGTCAGGCAAAAATAATACAGGATTAAAAAAAAAAAAAAAAATGATTTGGCAGCAGCTTGCCAAGTGAACAAAGATAATTTTACAGTCCAGTTTATAAACTGAATTATAAACAATAGTTATTAATGTTGTTTTTCCTTAAAGATTAGTTCAGTTTGTGCTATGTTTTCTGAGTTAGGACCTCTTAAATTTAACACATTAAAACATGATTTTCAACTAATTTATTTTTACGAGATCAAACTTTTAGTCGAAGTGCGGCTTAAACCGCACGGAACCTCAATGTTGTTTATGGTGAAGAAAACAGCAGTGAATGTACAGTGCATAGAGGGTCCCAAAAAATTCGTACTGGAGATTTTGATCTCGAAGATAAGGAAGGTCTCGGTAGAATTTTTGTCTAAAAGCTTTTTGGTGAAAAGCCAGATCAGGGGCATGTGAGGGTTTTGTTAGAAGAAAACCCTCGAAAAACTACTCAACATTAAGAACTACACAAAATTATAATTATTTGTTTAGGCACCAACCTAATATTTCATGTTTCGGTTTTTTTCAATGTAGAAGATTATAGTTTTTATTACTCGTTTGATCTCTTTAATAAATTAATAAATTCTTTGATCAAAATAAAATAAAGTTGAAGATTTATTTTAATTTGAATCTTTGTACAGGAGGTTTATCACTTCATTGATATTTTTCCAGGGCTCCTGATATATATTGACCTTTTACCGATTTATTTAACTTTTACATGGGGAAAGTGTTTTTCATCGACAAATTATCCTTAAAGAAAAGCAGAATACGATAGTAAAGTAGTACTGCTCTCAGCCTCCACTGTATTCTGCTAGTGAAGTAGCTGAGAGAGCAGGGCTGGGATCTCTTTGAGCCTGGCTTGCCCTCCCATTGTGGGGGAACAACCTTGGTTTGGGGTTTTCCCTTGGATATGTGTAAATATTGTATATATAGTGTGACTATAAGTTTTTATCTGTTTATTTTTCTAATTTAGTTTATTTGTATCCACAATTATTATCCTAATATTTTTATATTATCATTTATTATATTTTATTTTATTTCTTGTATAGCCAGGTGCTGTTTATTATTATTATTATTATTTTTATTTACTTTATACCTTTATTTTATTTTTTATTACATTCATGGTACATATTCTATGAATGAATTCATTTTCATTCATATTACTACTCACTGCGCTTTAATGAAGCAGCATGTAATACTTGTTTAATACAAAAAAAAAAGTAATGAGCAGTTAATTAGTTTGGACACTAAGCATCTTTAAAATTTAGTTGATCTAACCTTGCTTAAAAGTTTAAATCTGTGGTTATTTTGGACGAATCGGTTCACATTTGTGTTATTAGTTGACTTATAGAGTGAACTATCAATTTCACTTACAGTTTTCTTCACCCTGCTATTTAAGAATTCCTGTTTTCACTCACCCTTTCTTAAAAGAGGAGAAGTTCATGCTAATAAAGAGACGAAAGAAGACGGTGTTAGGAGGTACTGCTGCTTCTCTTCACTTTCTAATGTCCTTCACCGCAATTAATGCAGACTCATAAAGGCGGCGAGTTATTTTACGATGTTGAGGGCCCAGGAGGGGTTCAGGCGTTCAGGGTTTTCATTTTACGATCTTGCACTCCCTCAATGGTGAACATCGGGAGGGGGGTGGAAGTAGGAGGTGCGACCGTTTGTCATTTGGTTGCACAACATGTGCATCGGAATGTTACCTCGGTGATGCATTGCTGTCTCGGAATGGTTTTTACCATAGGAAATTTTTAATTATATTAATTATTTCGAAAGATACAATTTCATGCCCAATTAATGAATATTTATTATTATCAGTAGAATAAAAAATGCTACTGTTAGAATCTGTAGAATACTGTTAGAATACCAAGAGTTTCGTTATTCATTGCAAAAAAATCGTAGAACTCGATTAAAATTTTAGTAAACATAAGAAAGACTCTAAACAACAGAACTGAAAATGAAAATTCATGACATACCACCTTAAACGTCTTCATCTTCTTTCCCTGACTCCTCAGTGCTGCTAAGAGTAGAGGTGCTACCTCTACCATCTTGCACAAAGGTCTCTCTCCTGAGTAATCCTTATTACCTCAGGCATGGTCCTACCTCTTGTTGATGCAACCCTCTCGATATAATTGAGATACACGAGATTTAGTCTGCCTTACGGTCGCCTCCCATTGTATAACGTGGCCATAGTGTTTCAGCTGTTTTCCTCAATTATCTCCCGAACGGCTCTGATCCCCAGCTCCTACCTTACCCCTTCATTCCTTATTCGATCTCAGCTGATTTTCCTTGCATTTGGCTGATCTCATTTCAAAGGCAGTTACTCTGCTGGCATGTTTGTACAGAAGCGTATCTACTCAAACTCCATAAAGGAGCACCGGGAAGAAAACTGAAATAAAAACCCTTATTTCTCAAGCGCAGCTCAATTCAAGTTTCCTTATCAGTGTCATGGATATATTGTACAATTCCATTGCCTTTCCAAATTCTATTCGCCACCTCTCTAGCTTATCCACCACCCTCACTTATAATTGTTCCCATATAGCAGTATTAATCCACATATTCAAAGATCTCATCATTACAAGTGATCCTGCAGTCTTCATCAGACGGCATGCACACATATCCTTACTCTTCGCTCCACTGATCTGCACCTTTAGCCCTTATATAAAAATTATCAGATATGACAGACAATACGTAAGGTCAAAAAACTTTCCTATGTTAGACATACTCAATTTAATCCCAGTGCTCTAATATCGTTCTATTTTCCGCCTAGGAAATTCATAGAGATGTTTCGTTATCATTTTTTTTAATTAACGATCCTGATAGAGATATCAGGAAAATGATTCTTGATTATTGATATCGATTCAATGCTAATTTCTTAATAATTTCAACAATGTCGATTACATAAGAGTTAATCGAAAACGAATGTATTAGAAAAAAAATTAGAAATAAATTCCAAAACAAATATATATATATATATATATATATATATATATATATATATATATATATATATATATATATATATATAATTTAATGTGCATAAAATTTAGAATAACTGAAGACTTCATTCAATAAATTTGTACTAGTATAATTAAGTTTCGGTGGTTAAATCCATCGATCGAAAACAAGGTATATATCTGACGATCCATCCTCAATACAGATTCTTTTCTCAGGAATCGTTAGGATTAACTAAAGAATAACATTTTTTTCTCTTTCTATGCTTTCTATTTCCGATAATCCTCTGAGGCTTATGAAAAGAAGATGGCCTCAAAACCATCTATAATGATATTGAATAATACTGGCTTATAACCATCTAACTTTTATTAAAGTGTCACCAATGGTTTAAATATCAATACATATATTTTTTTAAAAATACGTTTCATGCTTGATTTCTAGATAAACTTTGACTACAGCTATATGTTGCCCAATCCATAGCCTTACCTTATCATGAGGAAATCGAGTTTAACAGCAGAAATTGCAGAGGTCCGACCAATGTTTATTTCAAAACTACTTAATTTTACTCTTTTGCATATGTTAAAAATGTAGAAGACTACTTGAAGACGCCGGTGGCTCCTGTGAGCTTCGTGACTAACGTGCAAGAAGGGTTGAGTAAGAGACGACCTATTGCGTACTTTCTGGAAGAAGACTGCTCCAGCGTTTACCGATGGCCACACTCCACACATCCTTTACAATGGTGAAATTAGTACCACAACGAAGGAGCTTAATTTCCCTGTAGCAAGGTTATAGGATGTCGAAATTCTGGTAACACTGGGATATATTGGTCAGTTAGGACCTTCAGGTTCTATCGGAAGAATGGGTTGAAAGGTCAGCCTTTTCCAGAAGTTCACCCTAAGCCATAACAATAACTATACGCCTTTCCAAAATGCTGTTATTCATTTACTGCCCATTTTTGCAATTCTATTTTATTACGTTCTGAAGAAATTTATTTGTTCACACATTGTGGGCAGTAGCATATTGTTAATTATATAAATCATATAACGAATACATTGATGTTCTTTTTAAAGTGTAGTTGTTATTTTTATTTGTTGGGCTTAACGTCCTTATACAATCCAATTAAGACAAAAAGAATGAGATATCCTCAAAATTCATTCCGTTGATCCATCTAAAAATAAATTTTAACCCGCCTAGATGGAATTCGAACACACCATTTCCTGTACCGATTGCTATGAGGTCATCGCCCTAGCGCCCTAAGCCAACTATCATCTTTCTTTTTTCCTGGTGGTCTATAGTTTTTGTGTGTAAAGTTCTTTTTTACTCTTTAATGTGTATCTTTTCTTTTTTATCCACAATCAGAAATTTAATAGAGAATAAGTTTTTTAATATAACATTTGTCGCTAAGGCTTGTAGTTTAGGAGTTATATTGGTTTAAATGAAAAAAGTCACATTTAGCCTACATTTTTTAAGTTTCGGGGATTTTTTTTTTGACACGATATAGCTCTGTTGTTTTTGCTCGCATCAAAATTTGACGAAAGTTTCTTTAACAGAAGCAGTAGATATAAGAGCAGTGTATTATAGATTGACATTTCCATGATCTATTGTTTTTCCCAGTCAGGGATGGATTAACTTTATTTTATTTTTCTCTTTAAATTTCTTATATCCTTAAATTCAATAAAGTTGAAATAAAGTAGTTCAGGCATTTTGTAAGGCAAGTACTATCAAGATTATTAGCTTTGTACTCTGATGTTTAATTAAATTAATTTACACATAAATAACTAATTTCAATGTCCTTGTGACAGATATTGTTTCATTTGTAGGTATATATTATTTTTTTTTTTTACTTTAATTATAATAGGGTAACTATTTTAAGTAATCCTAATTTAATACTTTCCAGACATAAAGGACCGGGTTAATTACATCGAAGTCCTTACATCGATACATCGATAGCGGTGGCGTGAGTGGGCAGGCGGGCGTGCAGGATACAGTCCTCTCATTACCTCATATCGGATCGGTCCCACGGTGGGCAGGGGTCGCTGCGGTGTCTTTGCCAGGATCACGCCTTCCACTTACTTGCAAGAAGGACTGGGTGGGTTGTATCTTTGCCAATCGGTTTTATTGCTACCTTATGTCCTCGCGATACTCGGATCTACTCTAGAAAACAATTGTTTGTAGTTCTTGACAGAAGTGGTGCCATTTAATGTATTTTTTTGAAGCAGCTCAAGTCAAAGACGTTTAACTATTTTGTGTCTTCTACGATGATATTTAAGTAAACAATCTAGCTAAGCGAAAGATTTTAGAAAGGGCAATTGAAAGGTAAGGACTTAGAGCTGGAGTCTAAGTCTCTTGAATCAACTACCAACTTCTATTTACTCCAGGGAGGTGTCCACAGGGTGAGACGTCATCTCTCTGTATATATATATATATATATATATATATATATATATATATATATATATATATATATATATATATATATATATGTGTAACAAATACGGTCCCTTCTTTTCGGTCTCCAGCCGCTGACACTTCCTCATACCTAGAGTCTTCCACTACATCTTCTCTCCAGCGCATTCTGTGTTTTCCTCTCTCTCTTCCTTCCGTCTGGCTGTCCATTCATCATAATTTTGGACTATTTATAGGAGCTCATTCTTAAAACATGTCCTAGCCATTTTTATTTTCCATTGGCTGACAATTGCCACTAAATCTAGAGCTTTCTACAGGTGTCTTAGCTCCTGGTCGCTTCTTTCATACACCTCCTTCTTTAATATGACCATACATTCTCTTCATATTACTTTCCTCCCAAATGAGAATGTCATCATTCTTTGCAGTGATCGTCCAGGTTTTGTTCTTTTTTTACCTATATATATAAATAATAAATATATCTTATTATATGTTTATATAAAACACATTTATATATATTTACCATATTGAAACCTTGTTCCTAGAGCATATCTCTCGCTACGTCTCTGGTATGTAAACCATTGGAGGCAGACTAAGAGTTTTTCCATTCATAAAAAGAATCATTCTACGTTAGCATTATCAGTTTTACTAACTTCCAGATAATAAAGTTTTTAAACATTCAAATGATTGTAGGCTTACTTCTTTACTAAGCCTCGAGGTCGTGACTCATAGAATATTTTCATATAATAGTATAATTACATTATTTTTTATTAAATTTATTTTTATAGTTATTTATTTATATTCTTCTTCTGCTGTTCCAGGGCTGGAAAGAGTGGCGGAAGAATTGATGGGAAGAAGAACATGGATGAGCTACCAAGACGTGATGGTCGGGCAAGAGACTAACAGCAGCGAACCTCTCTGCGCCACAGCGAGCCGGCAGCCGCCTCTTATCGCCACGGTATATAATACAATTATTTAATATATACATATGGAAAGTATAGTTTAAAATACAATAACAAACATGTAATATTAATTAAATCATAACATGATTTTTATAACTTTGATTGTAAATAAAAATTGTTCAATTACTTTGCGGATTAACCTTGTTCTCCAACTTACCCAATTGTGCAGATACTAAGCATTTTGCTGTTATACATTTGTTAATCAGAAATCGGTTACAAAGAAATCTGATGACTATAATTGTAATTATAATAGGTATTTCTATACCCAGGTCTCATGTCAAATCTCTGTAACTAATAAAAATTGAATTATATTTATTTTATATATTTTAAGGAAATTTATAAGACGTTAAAACATAGTTATTCTGAAATATACATTACGATTAAGCCTTTATTACTTGTTTCTATTTTTTATTAACGCCCATTCAAGAAACCATTATTATTCAGTATATCCATAATCACTATCTATAACATCATTTATGTCCCACCTTCTAATATAATATATAATATTTGTTCCAATTTTATTATTGTTCAGAAATAAATATTTTTTTAATAAACGCATTTTTTTTTTTTTAACAAAAGTTCTATGAGACAGGAAGGAAATTTTATTTTAATGACAGAATTTTAGCCGATCCATTGAATCATTGTTTTCCTGAAGCTTGTAATGTTGGTGTCAATGCCCGTACGGTTGTATATAAATATATTTATATGCCTTATTTATGTATACCAGACTGTGTGAATGATACAAGAATGTTTTTCCTCAGACTCGAGAAGGATCGCGGAGCCCAATGGCGGGCGGGTGGTACATGCGGCCGAGTTCTCCAGAGCCGCAGCCGCTGGACCTCAGCGCCAAGCCTCCCAAGCCACCAGTCAGTCCCAACAAGGCCATATTTAAGTGAGTAGCAGGGCAATTTAGTTGATTTCGGTTTGGTTTTATTTGCATTTTTACTAAGTTTATTTATTAGAAATAGCTTTAAGTTAGAGTTAGTCTTTTGAGTTAGCTTTTTTATTGATTTTGCATGCTTCAACAATGTGGTCAGAGGCAGATGTAAAGAGTGCTGTAGTAGTGTTTGTATTGATGACAGGGCGAAACCACGGCCTACAGCAGTTGGGACCAGGAGGAGCTACACGGAGGACGAGCTCCAGGCGGCACTGCGGGACATCCAGAGCGGCAAACTGGGCACCCGGAGGGCAGCTGTCATCTACGGGATCCCAAGGTCGACCCTCAGGAACAAAGTTTACAAGATCTCACAGGGCCCTCGAGACATCGCAGGGATTGAGGAGAGGGCTGAAGATGAAGAGGACGACGACAGGGACTCCGAGGGAGCGGAAGAAGAACGGGAGACAGAGAAGGTGTTGATGCGGCCACTGCTCAGCGTAGAGGACGTCATCCGGCTCACATCGGAGGTGAGGTCCTGGCCGTGCCTTCAGCAGCTCCTTGGTGGAGCCTCCACCTCTTCAGAGGAGCCACCACTTCGAGTACCGAACTTCAGACCCGTCAAGAACGGAGAAGAACCTATACCCGTACCTAAGGACCAACCTCTCGATTTCAGGAGAGAAGTGAGGAATCACAACAACAACAACAGTATAAATAATAATAATCACCTTGAAGAGAAAAAACACTCCCCTGGCGGAGGCAATAAGCAACAGTCCGGGGGGAAGGGGACTCGGCCGAAAAGGGGAAAGTACCGCAACTACGACAGGGACAGCCTGGTAGAGGCAGTGCGGGCGGTGCAGCGCGGAGAAATGTCGGTCCACCGGGCGGGCTCCTACTACGGTGTTCCGCACTCCACCCTCGAGTACAAGGTCAAGGAGCGCCACCTCATGCGGCCCAGGAAAAGAGAGCCCAAGCCTCAGCCACCGGAAGAGAAGAGAAAGGAAGAAGAGAAGCGGGTGATCGTGCCGCCCCCGCCGCGGCCACCGCGGGTCACCCCGCCCCTCGCCAATGGCCTCAAGATGCAAATGTTCGACCCAACGCTGGCCTACCGGGGGCCTTTCCCCCCGTACTGGCAGGCCCCATTCCCTCCGATCCTTGAGTTTGGGCGGCAGGAGCTGTTCGCCCAGCAACTGTCCACCGCGCCCCTCACCAAGACCACGAGGGAGATAGCGGAGAGCCTCCTAGAGGCGGAAAACGGGAGCTTCCTGGACGGGATCATCAGGTCCAGCCTAGATACTGGCCTACCAGGTCAGGAGTCGGGGAAGGTTCTCATGGAGCAGCTGTGTAGACCGGAGAGCAGCAAACCCCCTCCAGCAACGACTCCAGCCACCGCTCCAGCGACCAGCTCCCCTCCCGCCAACAGGACACCATCCCCCAACAACTGCTGAGACGACACACACTCCACACACGACTGAGTATATTCTCCCATCCTTGGTGCTTCTATAAATGTATTGTGCAAAATTTCGTAGCTTAAAAGCTTTGAAAAATTCTAGTCTTAAAAAAAAAAAAAATTGTACAAACTGAAATCTTTTTGTCTTATTAGTGATTTGATTGCTGAATTGGTTTGCCCTTGTACATACCGATGCATACATGGTTTATTTTTATTATTAAAAAAATGTTTGATGTATTTTCGTGCAAATGAGACAATGTCACGACTCCTTCTGTTATGTAATTTTATTTTCAATTGTTTAAATCTTTAATTAGGATGAAGGGCGAAATGTTATTGAGTGGTCAATATTTTTTACCGAAGTACACTTTCTGTAACACTATTGTTTGTATTCATACTATATCATAGCAAGCGCTAACTGGCCGTTTAATTTTGATGACCGTTGATATTTATATTACTTGTAAAAAGATTTTTTCATATTATCAACAATATATGTCGTAAATATATATATATACATATATCTATATTTAAATACGTAATATTCGTGTTTGATGTTATTCAGCTATTTGATAATTTTATCGTGTAAAAACTCTATTTATCTATTATTCGATGTTCCAAATTTTAAATATGTGTATCTTTAAGCTGTGCTCATTGTGCATTTTACATAGAGATATTTGGGGATTGTTAGCGTATATCTGTGTTTTCGACTTTATTACGAAAAGTTATTTTGTTATAAAAAGTTTTGAAGGATGATCTTTTTTTGTCCGTTATGTTAAAAATCTATGTAATGTAAAGTAAAAAAAAAAACCAAAAAACATAGCAGCTTCAGCTTTGTATCTATATTGCGTCCTTTTTTGTCGGTACAATAGTTGAACCAGCCCTGGTGGAGGTGAACAAGGTCCAAGAGCCCTCTCCCGATGGCCTCAACACCCAAAGCTGTTCTCTCTTAACAAAATGGAGTCTGTTCACTTTTAGGTTTATCTTGGGACGCCTTCAGCTTTTTGATTGAGAAGGAAGAAATTTTCGACTATCTGTGATTAAGCCAAATTTTTGAATATATATATTTTGACTATCGATATCTTTAATGAGAAAAAAAAATTAAACAGAAAAAAAAATGTACCCTTTGAATTTTAGAATTTTAGCGAAATGATAAGTTACGAAGTGTGTTGCAGAAGATGACTCTAGTTGTTGGCTTGTTATTTCTTAGAATATTGTTAGATTTTTTGTACATTGCCGCCGCACCTCGAAGGCTCGAAGGGGCGCTCTGTATGTATGTATACAGCATATGTATGTATGTATACAATATATGTATGTATGTATGCAGTATATGTGTGTATCCATACTGTTTGTATGTACCTAGTATATTCGTTAAAAAACCTACAAAAATGTTAACACTTCTTCAAGAGGTGTAATTCGAGGAATATGATGCCTCAAGCTGACAACGGACATTCCTTGACAGTTGAATCATTCCAGATATTAATTATACAACAGTTATGTCTTAGGTCGATTGGGTTCGATTATCGAGTCTTAATATCGATTTTAATTGTTAATGTTTGAAATATTTTTTTTTATTAATTGTGCAATTAATTGTTCCGGTCCAAAAACTTGCCGGCTTCGAGGACAATGTGATACCGTGTGTTCGACTTTTCCATGTTATAGTGTTTTCAATTGTTCCCCGTCCTGTTTTCTCATTCTCACTTTCCGAAATAAAAATGATATATCATATGTTTAAATAATATATGGATATATGCCGGTATATTTCAAGGTATGATTGTATTAAATAATTGTTTAAATGAGTTGTTGGATGTTTTTTGTCGATCGAAAACTTACTTTTGTATTTATTATATCAATGTGTACAGTTTAACATTGATGAATACTTTTGTGCCTGTTAATGTTATTTTTAGGTTATATGTCTTAATTGTTTTGTATCTTTCAAATACTCGAAAATAAAGTAAAAAAATGTAATATGTTCTGATAAATTCACAAATCTCTTTAAAATGTACGCTCTTGATTTTCCATTTCTAAAATAAAATAAAAAAAACTAACTCTTTATTTTTGTGAAAAAAAAAACTTTTCAAATAGACTTCAAACAGGAAAAGTTTTGACTAAAAATGTCAATAAATTCCTTATTAAAATGTATAAATATTTTGTACCATATATTTTTGTAAGTATATTTAGAATTAACAATCAAATACATTTTGTGTTCAGCCATTGCATACCTGAAAGGCAATTTTTTTTGTTTCAATATTAAGTTGATGTTATCGTTTTAATATTTTTGTACTCTAGTAGGTTTTTAATGTATATTAAAATTTTTTATTAAATATAAATGATATAACGTATTTTAGTTATTTTATGGTAGGTTTATGTCCCAGTGTGGGAGAGACTTGTTTTTGTAAAAGATATTGACTTAAATGAATCGAAAGCTCATAAGTAAAATTTGTATGTACATATTATATAATATATTATAAATATTACCATGTTTTCTTGGTATTAAAAAAAAAGAAACCTTTTGAAAAAAAAATAATAAAAAAATAAAGTGCGTAAGTTAGATACTTATTAGATGTTATATCCATGTCCAAAATGTTTAATTAGTGTTAAGGTATGTGATTTCTTCCTCATTTGCGTTTCAGATTTTTTATAACATGATTTTATTTTATGTTTTTAAAACCGGGAAAAATGTAATGCTTTGGATTATATATTAAATTAAAAAAAAATTAAAAATGTTGCACTGAAGCATAGGAAATGACTGAAAACGCCATCTCGTTCCTATGTTCTGTAACACAGAATCAGAAAATTTTTCTTGTCTTTTTTTTTTTCTTCAAAGGGAAAATCAGGAATATCTTTTGAGGAAGAAATGTTTAAACATTGAAGCAGACACAATTGGATCTGTTATTGTATATTTAGGGTTAAGGACTGTTGTTAATTTCTCTTAATATATTTTCCAAAACTACTTATTAGCTCTAGCCTATAATCTTCTTTATTTTTTATTTCATGCTCAATATTGTATTTGTAATATTTATCTGAAAATTTTTACCAATTTTCAATTTTGAGGCGCTCCAAAAGTCTGAGTAAATTTATTTTCGAAAAGTCTGAAATGTATTTTATTATTTTTTTTCTTTTTTTATATTTAACAGGACCCAATACTAAGGGTAATATTAGATTAGAATATTACATTCAAAACTTGTGGAACGTCTTAAAAGTGTAAACATTTAATAGTTTTCCGTACCATAGCGTATCCAGAGTTGATAGTTGGTACTTCTCTCAGTAGGTAACTAAATCACTTTAGCCTTTTATTCAACACGTTTTCCCGAGTCGAACGGTTTCGAAAACTGCCATAAGCGATGTCTAAATCAAACCAAATAATTTCGCATTTTCGAAACCTTCGACTCGATAAATTTTTATCTCTCACTGGAATCTTGTACACAGATAAGTTGAACACCACTGGGTACGCCTCTAAGGTATCTTTACATTGTTTAGTCCATTTTTTTCAGAGTAGATTTTTGTTTTTATACTTGTATCAAGGATCCGAAACATACATATCCATCTCAAATGTGATATAGTGATATATAAAAATATAAAAAAATAAAAAATAAAAAAAAAACCTTCTAAAATAACGTACATGGATACATTTTCAAACATTACTGATTGTACCATATTGAATAAATGTTGTGACTAGAGCTATCAATGATGTTAGTATTGTTCACACATATTCTTTTCTTTTTTTCCGATGATGATCATTTCATTTCTCCTTTCATTTCTGTTTTTTATTTTGTTTTAAAAAGATAAAAATGTAGGTTTCTAATTGATGCCTTTCGATTTCTGAGCCAGGCCATATTTTAATGAAACCGATATTTTTCTATTTTTAAGTATTGAGCAAGTCTCAGTCGAGTGTTCTTACATGGCTTTATCAATACAAAGTAATTACTAAATCAATAAAAGTGTTTTATATTATGTGTTTGATATCTGATACACTTTCTTAACCATCCTCTGTCCACTTCCTTTTACAAGAAATATGACAACAAGGAACGGCTTTTACAGAAGGTAGGTATAAGTTTAATTATATTTATATATTTTTTAATAGAATGATATTAATTTCATAAATAGTATCAAGATGGCCTAGTGTAGGAAATAAAATTATACATGTCCTCAAAACACATATCAACTCAGAAAAAAAATATATTTCATCTGTTATGATCTTTTATCTTGAAAATTATTATATTTATTGATTTATATTGATTGCTATATAATGCTAAGGACTTTTGAAAACATGTTTTTTTTTCTGTGGAACAGTTGTTATTATAGCAACTATATTTGATTAATGAATAAAAATACAGGTATATTCCGCTATAAATATTTCCTATAATGATATAATATTTCTATCTAATTTTTATTGCTATGTAAGCTCTTTCGTAATTTCGAGAGTTTTTCTATAAACAAAATATTCTATTCTCTGGTTTTTATTCGGAATTTATTTAACATTCGGAGTTACAAAAACTTAAAAGCATAACTAAAACCTACAAAACGCCACTTTTGATTACTTTAAATAAATATTTCATTGTGGTTAAAAAAAAAAAAAAAAAACCCAGATCATCATTTTATCTTTGACAACTATATCAGATCCGAGTACAATATGAATAATCCAAGTATACAAGGTAAGTCATCTTGTAACTACCTGGGAATATTAAATTTTGGAAAATATTAATATATTAGTAAAAAACAATTTTTTTTTTTTTTTTTTTTTTTTTTTTTTTTTTTTTTTTTTTTTTTGTGATGGGAGGAGGAAAATCTTGCATAAGACGAAGTGGACCGTTTGTGTGTGTGTGTGTTATAAACGCATCAGGTATTACATCTTTTTAATGAAAATTATTTTCAAATGTTTTTTTTTTCATATTGCTTTATGGATGTTTCGACCTCTAATACATAGGATACAAAA
Source organism: Euschistus heros (assembly GCA_003667255.2). Classification (NCBI taxonomy): domain Eukaryota; kingdom Metazoa; phylum Arthropoda; class Insecta; order Hemiptera; family Pentatomidae; genus Euschistus; species Euschistus heros. The sequence continues at coordinate 647,159 of RCWM02000143.1, forward strand.
GGATCCTTTTCAGAAACTTTAAAAAAAATACAAAATTTAAATTTTTTTCTCTCAACATTGACAAAAACTCATACAATGAGTACTAAAAAGAAAAATTGAGCTGCACATAATGCTACACCCCGAAGCATTATTAATCCTTTTAATATTCGATAAGGTTATTAGAAACAATTTTTATCACAATGATAATTCGAAACTTTTAAACTTTTTTTAAAATTCTACTTTGATGAGTATTATCCTAATTAATAAATACAACCATTCATGTTCCAATTCTTTTTACACCCTATTGTTCTTTTACTCATAAGAGGTTTGCTTCTCTTAAGGTTTTATGGTTAAAGGCCTCATGAGATAATATGAAAACGGGCCTTACACACATATTCTGTCTAGTTCCTTAGGTTTTCTTATTTTTCTAAAAATTATAATCATGGAAAAATAATAGGAATTTTAGGAAAACAACATATTTATTTTTCCATTTTATTATCACTTACTATATAATATTTTTAAGTAAAATCATAACATTGCTTGTTATAATTAGAACACAAAGATTACTCTTCTTTCAATTTTTAATCGCAATCTTTAATTATAACTACTTAATTATTAGTAGTGATAAATAAAATTTGAAATATCAAATCCTATGATTTATCTAATTGTACTCGTTTGGTAAAAAGGTTCAGCTTCTGGTTAGGAGGAAGGTTGTGGACTAGAAACAAAAACCTCAATATCGTGGAAATCGACACTGGCGTGGGAAAGGCGTTATTTGCAATTCAGCAAAATTTGCGAAATATTTTCGTATCTCCACTGAAAATGTTAGCTAAACACTGGCCCCAATTCCAGTGTTCAAATCAATAATTTGTCAGCAAAAAAGTTGGCTGCTTTTAGTGGTAAATATGGAAAATTTCAAATTTTTTGGAGGAAATATTTACGACAGGTTTTATCAAAAATACGTGCATTGGTAATTTTCAAAATTACATAGTTATTATTAATCCTTTTATATTTAGGTATTATAAATATTGCATTCATTAATTAATGTATTTAGGAATGGCTGATATTTATTTTAATAACATTAAAAAATTTTTTTACAAGATTTGTATTGCTCCAAAGAAATTCCGACGGACAATAGATCAAATGTAACATTTTATTTTTTATTTTAATTATTCAAAATTACTATTCTTATATTTAAATATAGGTCAAAGAAATGACAGGAATCTGCCTAATACAGAACTCTAATTAATGTTGTAGTTGGTTCAATCAGACTAGTGGTAGAAGAACACTGGCAGAACGAACAAATGGCGATGGATGTTCACAATTGTGATATATTATTTGTTTGGGGGAGGAATAGCTATATCTAGGTTAGCCTACAGGTTACTAACCTATTCTATCCCAAGGGAGAAGATCGAGATTCATTTCGTTGGTTTTTCATGAAATATTGGGCTGTCATTTAATCACTTTTCTAGATAATAAACTGTTTACACTTTGTATCAATGTCTTCATCAATCAATAATTTTCCGACAATATATGTTTGCTTACCTCTGTGGCATGTCACTGTTTTAGGCAGTTTGTACTATGATGTCAAAGAGTGATTTTCCCCTAATCAGAGACATTAACAAAGTCTTGGGTAATAGCAGTGTGAGTAAGTGCACCTTTCAAAGGTTCGACAATTTTTAAAAGGATGATTTCACCTTTGAAGACAAGGGAATATATAGAAAGTTTATGTCCCTTCATGAAGACTTCGTCCAAAAAAATGTCAGAACAACTGCTGAAGAACTTCAAGAAATCGACCGTCACCAAACACCTCAAAACAATCGGAAAGTTAAAAAAAATCTGGATAGTTGGGTACATTATGCATTAACTGACATCCTTTTGTAGATAAAAACTGTTTACGATCGACAGATTATGTTCCGTGAATACATCTATACCAAGAAATATTTATTTCTTTGAATGGATGTCTTCGTTTGTTAATCCTTTTCCTAACTTAACGTTTGTTTACCTCGGTAACATGTCACTTCATGGTTATATTCCATATCAAATATTTAGATATACCTTGGAAGGACTCCGTTGATTGATGGAAATGTTCTGAGAGCTTTGTTTGAAAAAAAGAAAAACATCAGAACAACTGTTCAGTCAACAAATAAAATGTCACTGATCACCGCAAAGCAATCGAAAATGTACTTTCTGCATCAACTGATCTTCAATGTCTCACGTATAACTTCAATAAAATTGGCTGAGCTAGGCCATGAGACTGTCTAATCCAGCCTACTCTACGGGCCTCTCGTCAACCAAATATCATTATTTTGGACACCTGACTACTTTCTAAAAAATAAAAAAATAAAACATAAACAAAATTTAAAAGAAAACGCGTTTTTGGTTAATATCAAAGACTCAATAATTCTATGTATAGTTAATAGAAAAGTTCTAATAATTCGCTGGCAGAAATGTATTAAGAATTCAATATATATTCAAACTATTAAAAATTATTTCAGGTCATTTCTATTACATTCATATTTTATAACCATAAACTATAAATAAATTCCAAAAGCTCAGGCCGTCTTCGAACCAGCACTTAATAGCTTAAGAAATGACTAACGTAAACTCCTCCAGCTACCACGGCCTCAATTTTGAACTCCATTATTAAAACAATACATTCAGATGCCATTCCCATTTCTTTTCCTTACAATATATATATATGAAATGAAAAATAAGAAATTATTTATGTTTCAATATGCCCCAATATACTATAATATTGTATATTCATTTTATATATTAATGTATTATATCATTTTAGTCATTAGAACCGCAATAACAACCAAATAATAAGAGTTGGTTTACATTGATTTGCTCTTATAAACCCATGATTAAATCCATATTTCATTCTTTTTATCTTTTTTTTCACATCAGAATGAAGATTTTTTTTAGCAGAAAAACTGATACCTATTCAGCCCTTAACCACTTTTGCACACGGAAGGATCAAACAGTATTACATTTTACACAATCGCAAAATCTCCTGCGATGTCCATAACTTTCGTGACGCAATTGATCAGAGACTTGATGGATTTCGCAAATTGTCTGAGCCCCATCTTGATTTCGACAGCCTATAAAACTGAAATGCGATGGGATTTAGAAATAAACTGGACTTATCTTTTAATTAAATTAGACGAGACATCGAATCGTCAATCACACACTATACGGCCACTGGTATATATCTATCATTTGTGGGCAAGTTCAGTGAATTAAGACGGAACAAATTAATTTATAATTATCTGTTTTCAATCATGTGAAAAAATATAAGATAAAAGATACGAAGTAAAATGCTTTTATTGTTTCTACGTCTAAGGTTCTCATAATTGATATAACTAATCACCATTTTTATTACATAGTTATTATAATTATAAATACGCACTGTGCAGTGTGTATAGATATAACATTAAAAGTTAGTGCAGAATATTTCACTATAAACATCATATGATCGCACTAACAAGCTTTTTTAAGACCTGGCTACATCACTTATTTCTAAAAACATAACCGCAGGCCTATAATAAAAAAAATAAAAAACAATAAAGTAAAATATTATATCTATACAATAAAACCTCGGTAATCTGCCTCTCACTAGTCTGACTATTCTGGTAATCCGACTATACTATGTGGTGCACAGTATTTTTGCGGAAGTACGAATAGACCAGTAACATTGTACATCTTTGTCTTATTGTTAGCGTCAAAGAGTCAAAACTTTCGACCTTATCCACGTTTCACCAAAATATTTGCTATACAGTTGATTCTGTAGAAAACCTTTTTATATCCCAGATTTTGTAATCTTTACATTTACATCTACACATTTACTCAATGTGTATTATTTTCTGAAGTTGTAAATATTAATAAATGAAATTAATAAAAATAAATAAATTAATAAATTCTGTTTTTTTTTTTTTCATTTATTGATATTTACATCTGTACAAAATAATATACAACAAGTAAATGTGTTGACAGTGAATACAATGGCATGTTATTAACTTGTGAAGAACTACTCACTAGTAGCACTTCAATAAAATCTACACTGAAAGGTCTCTAAGCCATCCTCTTTTCAAACGCCTCGGAGGATTATAAGGGATGGAGGAGGAAGCAAGTAGGGAGACTAGTGGATTGGAGTGGTTATGGAGCTTACTATGGAAGGATATGTATCTGGTTTGGGCTAAATCAGAAACATATGGAACATTAAGATTTTTATGGATGAGTTTATTGGTTCCAAAGTAAGGAGCATTGAGGATTTTTCGAAGGATTTTGGATTGCAAGGATTGGATACGAGATGAATTGGATGGTTTAGTGGAGCCCCAATGCTCAACTCCGTACGTCCAAATAGGCCTAATCACAGTCATGTAAATAAGTCTTTTGTAATGAATTGGGAGCTTTGAACGTTTGTCTAGTAAATGTTGAAGTAGTCTGTAACGACGGGCAGTTTCTTGTCGTTTTAGTCTTGTATGTGGATTCCTCGCTACAAGTGGAGTCCTAGGTAGCGGATCTGTTCAACAGGGATTAGTAAAATTAATAAATTAAAATTAAAATTAAACTCAACTAAAAATTGTCTGTTATTTGAACAGATAATCAGCTTTGTATGGAAATTAACATACAAACTTTCAAACTCTCTCCAGATGTGGCGGAAAGTGTGATTTTTTGTTTCGCTCTATATACTGACCTCTCAATAAACGATTTGAAAGGTGAGTTCGTTTGTTAAAAATATAACAAAACATAATGTTACTATGGCCATTGCTTCTATATTAGTATATATATACCGTACGTTTCTATTTCTTTTATTTTTTTAATATGTCAATATATAACTGTTAATAGAATAATAATACACTTTTGAGTACAATTCTAGTATGCTAGAATTTATTTAGTCGATACCATATCCACCAGTAACATTGGCATGATTATGAGAACAATATAGTCTCGAAACGTTGCCAAAATAGTTGTTTTTATTTATTGACTTAACCTCAAGAACCTTACTAAACATTTAATACAGGGTGGAGCGCGGTAATTTGCTTTTTTGCCCTGCATGCTGTGACGGCACTGTCGGTCGAAGAGAGGGGAGAGTGGGCGTTGCTTACAGTGTCTGATGGGAGATTTGTATTCATCCGACTTTCAGTTGCCATCATGCAGTGGGAGGTCATTTTGTGTAAAAGAACAATTGCCAACAATTGTTAGCACGGGACTATTTGACTCGGCGGACCTCTTGTGAAGACATTTTAGCAACTGTACCCCGTGACGCAAATGTGTTTTTTTCTGATGAGGCTCATTTTCACCTCAGTAGGTGTGTAAACAAACAAAATATGCGTTACTGCAACGCATGTATAATTTTTATGATTTTTTTTCATCCATTGTTGAAATAGGAATCGAAGATGATTGTTGTAAAGAATAAACGAACTATTGTTCCTCGGCAATCGAACTAAGGAGCAGTAAGAGGCTCTCCTAAAAGAGCTGAGATAAAAACTACAACTTCCCCTTTGCTTCGTGCCCCCTGCCCTGCGGTCGCCTGCCTCAAGAAAACAGAATAAATAAGTTGAGGAAAGAAGTTTTCCTTTCCGGAGTAAAACAAAGTTTTTTAATATCCTCGAGGCAGAGCCACCTTCATGTGGGCCTCCCCCCCCCCCTCGTACTAATAATCATTTGCCCTGAGCTCTTCATTATTCCTTCAGTTATCGTCTTGGAAAAGTAGTTCTTGGGGAGGTGAAGTTCTCTTTAAAGCGCCTGGTAACCACAGCACTTCTTCCAGACAGATCGACTAATTAACTGAAAGATGTCAAGTGCAGACAAATTATTTTATGATAGTGAAAAAGGCAATGATTAAAAATAATGTTTATGTAATTTTCAATCTCTACAATAACTTAGAGAGCACATCAACAAAAACATAATGCATATTTCTGTTTGAAAATGTGACATTTGGTATATCTTTAAAGAATTTGATTGATATTTTGACTTTTTCAGTTTAACTGTCTCTTATATATTCACTCCTAAATCGCCTCTTCTTGGCAAAGAATGTATTCATGGTACGAAGAAGGGAATAGGAAAAGAGAATTAATATTCCAAGCATTTGGGCAGAGCAAGAACAAGAAATTAATCCTATTAAACTATTCTAAGAAGCAAATGCGATCGAAAGTTTCCGCAAAGGGAAAATCAGCATCTGGTCAGAAACGAAACCATTCATTCGGCGAGAGAAATAATAGGACTTCCCATACATATTTTTCGGTTTTTATTTGTATTTTTCTTTTTTCTGATCTGAAAAATCAAATGTCAAATATTGATATTTCTGATATGGAGATAATTTTACAATTACAGTTAGGAATATGTATTTCCGACAACTAGGGTAAACCAGAAAGTTATTGACACCCTAATGCTTTTTTGAAAAAAATAAGCTTTTGTGCTTATGTTTAGTTTTTAAAAAATAGGGAAAATGTTGCTTGTGGATCATAGAAACCAGCCGTGGTAAAATATTTTCAAAATACAAACACAAACAAAGGTATTGTAACCTTAATCCAGAAGGCTACTAATTCAGTGATTTGAAAGATGTTTTCTTCTGCTTTCCTTAAGAACGTCTTCAGTGAATTATGGTTAATTTTCTTTTAATCGTCCAAATAATTTAAGATAAGTTATTTATTATAATCATGACTTCTTATTTAAAATTTAATGAGGGTGTCAATTACTGGTCATCAAATCTCGCATTAATGTATTATTGACACCCCGTTTCAATAACTGAATTGCTGGTTTTTCATAAAAATAATTCATTTTTTATAGATGGGTTTTATTATAAATGGGTGTCAATAACTGTGGTGTCAATTACTGATCCGTAGGGTATCAATAACTGTAATTTGAACTAATCATTCTTAATTTATTGAAAACTCTCTTCACTGATATTTTTAGTAAAAACGTTTATATGAAGCACAAGGTAATTAAAGAATAGTCTCATTAATATTTAAAAAAAAAAAAAATGATTCCAAATGCCTACAAACATTTTGGTAATATTATATTTATTAGTAGGCAAGAAGAAATATTCAAATGCACATATTTCACAGCTCTTGGGATCAGGCTGATGAGACCTAAGGCACGGAACTCCAAAGACTGGCCCTCGCATTTTTTTTTTTTTCCAAACCCATATTGGAAGATAAATATACAAGGATGTGAGAAGAGGGGGCAGAAAGATAAAAGTTTGGCCTTTTACTGCATTTAGAAACACAAGCATTCGCAAGGAACCGCTCCTCTATATACATACTCTTCTGAGCCACTGCCTTCATGACCTTAGTATTAGCTTCGAGTGTATAACAATGTTCCAAGTCCTATTTGAAGCTATAATATCTTCTTTATTAAAATTTCAATAATTTCCCTTGTAAGTCTCTGGTCCAGGTAATGTTGCCGAGACTTTCATCTAGTACATTTCCAGCGTTTGTATATATTCCCTAGAATGTTTCGCCAAAGTAGAGGACTAGCTTTTGAAATTTTACATCCCTAACTACTCAGTGGTGCGGGTGATCATTTTCCTCCTAATCTGACCACGAAATTCCCACGAGTACCGTACCTGTCAGTTAACTAAATATGGCGGTGTTCTTGAGACATTTGTATTTCCTAGAAAAACCTAGAAGTCAACAAAAAATAGATACTTCAAATTGCGGGAAAAAATTAACGATACTGAAAAAAGTGGTGATCTGACTTAATTATAATTTCTATAACAGTCGATCTTGAAGCAATCGGTTCTGAAACTAAGGCACTTCATTGATTGTAAGAAATGTAGATTGTGGTAACATTTTTTCTACGTGCATTCCCACAAGGCTACGCCCTCCCAACAAAATTAAGAGTTCTTGAATTCTTTAATAAGATTTAAAATAGTGCTCTCACACCATTAACAGATATGTTAATAACGAAGGATGCTAAATACCCAGCACTCTACCATATTTTTAATAAAAATATAATAATTTCAAATACTTATAAAATAAACCCTTTTTAAAAGAATGATATAATGCATAACACTCAATATAATAGATATAAATATTTTCGAATGAGAATTTAGATCAATTTTAATTGCTTAATTGTCGATTTACGTAACGAATATCCTACTAGTAACATTATTATGTCAATGTTATAGTTAATTATAATTCGTAAACAAGAAACATTAATAACGAATTTGATCAAATGTATATATTTGTGTTGTTTTTATTATAATTAATGAAATTTTTTTATAATTTGATTATATATATATATATATATATATATATATATATATATATATATATATATATATATATATATTTTTTTTTTTTTAATCAGGTCAGGATAGTAGTAAGCTTCTTGAGTTTTGGAAGGTATCAGACTAAGACTCATCTCTTATACCGTGAATTATAGTTTCTTCAAGTTTCGCAACGGAACCTTATCCCGAGACAGAAAACAGACGAACGTAATACATTATTTTCGCAGGTCATCCAGAAATAAAATGGCAAGACGAAAGGGAGAGAGCTGACTGGATTTTTTGTTATTGTTATCTATTTCATAACGAAAAAACGTATTCACAATCGAAGAGGTCCCCTCCCCTCGATGGGGAATTAACTTTCACAATGTATTTTCCTAAATCTGACTAAAGCATGGCAGGGGGCTTGAAGAAATATGGCGCCTTGCTTTGCTAGCAGATCTGACTTAGACCAACCAATAGTACTTTGAAAATGGTGAAGAATATATATTTGATAATATTATTAAGAATCATATTATAATGGAATCATAAATAGTATAGGGGTTGAACTAGATTGGATTAAGTGAATCCAAATGTTTATCTTAATGGCCATAATTATATGCAACAAATGAATCATTTGATTAAGTAATCCTGGCTGTTATTATATCCACAGATCTTTTATTAAGTACAATCGAAAACAATCAATTGAAAACTCCAGACCATCTTCTTGATAATTTTTGCTGCATGGATTCCGATTCGTCGTAATGTTTGTCGTAGACATTATTGAATCATTGATCTGTATTATCTAAAACTGTTATCTCCTATAGCAGAATTCTCCAGAAAAAAATTTTCAAGGACTCCTGGAAAAACTGCTATAATTTCAATGACCCCTATATACACCTATAACGGCTGTTATATTAAACAAGTGTGAATCGACTTTAAAATGCATTTAACGGATTAAGTAAACTTTAAATTTGCTAAAACTTTTTATTTTTTATATTGATGTGTCTCATTCAGGTTTATCATTGTATGTCAGTTTTTGCTATGCTGGTCCAAAGAAAACTAATCTGAACTGGTCGGTTACATTGAGGGAGGTAACACAAAACAAATCATTGTTACGTGTTGTTAAGTTGTGATTTATGTTTATGTTTGTATATTTTTTTCAAATTCATGACAAACAATTTTCCGTGACAGCTCGCGGACACCTGAGCCATCGTCCGTCTGTTGGGAACCAATGTCCTAAATGATCTCTCACATGGCTGGGGGAAAATTTGTTTGGATATCATCAGGTTTAATATTTTTACTCAAGATATTTATTAGTGACGAAAGGCTAGGATGTGTTATAAGAATTTTTTCTTCTTTAATTTGATTATAGTTTCCTTTATATCATAGTATTTATGTAAATAAAAGCCAGATTTTGTTCTTTATAGCATACTTATTTATTGGCCTTGATGTAAGTTAAAATAAAAGATCGGCCAAGCCGGCCATCGCCAATCGTTGTGATTCGCCAATGTTCGTGGTGTATCGTTTACAGCTTTATAGCCGTCAGTACATGTAGCTAGCTATAGGTTTTTGTTTATCTTATTGTTTTTACTTGTGTTTTTGTCTTACTTTTTTTTTCAAAGAGGTCGGTGAGTAATTGCCTGATTTTATATTTTCTTTATTTTTTAACTTAAAAAAAAAAAGTCATATTTACTTACCTTAGTTAATTGTGGAATTTATAATTCAATCATCCCCAAAAAGATATCGTGTTTATGGACTTACATATGTATGTAACAGAAAAATATCTAACATGTAATTGTAAATAAATCAAATATGTAAATTGCTGAAATATCAGTTTCCATTTCGTGTTCCAACCATTATTTTAATCTTTCAATTTAGAATTAATATTTTAAGTAAGACATAAAACCAAAAATGTTAACAAATTGAAAAATAAAAAGTAGGTAGGTTATATCAGTTTTTTTTATAATTTATCTAATTTAGTTTTTGTTAATATAATGATAAAGTATTATTATGACTGAGTAGCAGGACCATTTGAGGCATTTAGAGAAACGACAATGGTGGTCGCTAACCAAGGAAATTTTTGAGGTAGGGATAAACAAAGTACATCATCATTCGGCATACCATCTGTGGCGTCAACTACGCAAAGAAATAATTACTATAATGCGAAAGGGTCGCAACTTTGAGGAGAACCGTTGCATCAATCCTCCAGTACATAGAAAAAAAAAAAAAGAATTCCGATTCAAATATAAATAACATAAATGACAAAATGGATATAAAATGAAAATTATACTCGACATAGTATTCTTTTGAATCGGCCTATTTTTCAGCGTAGAAATACAAATGAATAAAATGTCCTACTAGTCGTCGCTTCTTACCGACTAATCGCTGACTACAATACAACTAGTCGGCCCACTTCTATTAGTTTACCTTCAAATATATATATATATATATATATATATATATATATTATTTTTTATTAGTTTTAGAACAGATGTTATAAATCAAACAAAATTTAATAATGACAGCTGCACGACATTGTTTAAATATATATATATAACAGTACGAATAAGGATAAGATTAATCTTTTAAAATTCGTTGGCTGATAAAGGCGAGGAGAGTGAAGTTGAGGTAGGTCTCGAAGGTCGTGACGCGTGGGCTGCAAATTTTGGCAAGGACGGCGGCTTGTCAGGGAACTCCAGCTGCGTCTTTGCCCAACCTGACTGTCCGCCCAATTCCTCAGCCCTCTGTCCTCAGGATACTCCCGGTGTAAATTATCAAGCCTGTTTTCCCATCACTTCCTCTAAAGTGAGTAATCATATATAATTGATGGGCGTAAAATTTATTACAGAGACAAGAAATCACTAGAGAAGACCTTTCTACTCGAACCGGACACTATTATTAATACAACCTCAACATGGCGCATTTACAGGAAAAAATGTTAAACTAAAATTTAATGATGACAAATAATAAGATTTCATATCAAAGACATGACACCAGCTTTCCTGTTTACGTAGATAATGAACCGTTATCTCAAAATGTCAAAGTTTCTTATTTTTGGGGTTCAAGATATTAAAAAAAAAAATCCCTGTCATGAAGCAGATATATTAGAATGACACACACATTTATTACGTAAGTACAAATTTAGCAATTACAGCTATCAGTTAAAACCTAAATAAATTTATAAATACTACCAACCAACATGTCAAACGAAATATTTTGCACACATTACAAAAAAAATGTATCCAACTAGACCTAAATATTGTAGCATCTAGAGTTCTAGGTCCTCACACATCCAGCGATAACAACTAGTATAATCAGCTAACCTAAGAAAAACCTAAAATAAATCTCAGACAAAGGAGAAAATTATCAGTAATTTAATTTGATCCCTGTACTACTGTTTTTTTGTTATTTTTTTAACTCTCATAGCATACATTTTTACCTCCCCATGATTATCACAGATCTGACCGTTTAAAAAAGTCTGAAATTGATTTAAACAAACAATAATATGCTGGAGTGACATCGTGTCAAGGAATAAAAACGTTCACTCCTCGCAGTTCTGATGCATTGTCAAACGTTAGCGATGTTCAGGGGCGTTGTCATGTTGCAAAATGACTGGATTTCCGTTGACCGAAACGGATACTTTGCACTCGAAAGTGCTGTAAAGATGTAAATCAACTGTCCAACCAACAGAAACTAGCTGAAAATTTAAAACGCCTTCTAGGTTTCACTAAACAAAAAACAATAATTTGTTTACCAATCCGATTCACTCAAAATGATAAAATTCCTTCAGCTGGCACATTTGAACCATATTTTTCTTTATTATTTTATCTTTTGACATTTTACGTGCTTATTAAAAATGAAAAGCCAACTCAAATCACAAGGAATTAAAGGAATAGTCAAAGTTGCTATTGAAATAATTTCTAGGGACAAAGACATTCTTATAGGTTTAATTATGATAGTTCCGACTACTTCAACATCACCTAGACCAACGTTCATAGCTCTCAATAAATTACAAAGACTTATTTATTTGGCAGTAATTAGACTTATTTGGACACGATCTTCTTGCCAATAGTCCATACAATCTAAAATCCCTCATAAAATCCTCAATGCTCCTTGTTATGTCTAATAATAATAATTAATAAAAAAACTTATCCATAACGATCTAATGTTCCATGCGTTACAGATTTGGGCTAAACAAGATACCTATCCTTCCATGACCTGCTACATACCCACTCGAATCCACTAATCCCTCAACTTGCTTCTCACTCCTGATAATCCTCTGAGGCGTCTGTAAAGCAGATGGCATAGGTACTTTCTAATGTAGAACAGTTATTGTAGTGCTATTAATGAGTCGTTCTTTACAAGTCGTTATAATCATTCTACCGCTCATTTATTTATTGTATATATCGTATACAGTCATACATATCAAAAAGGTATAAATAAAAAATGAAATTTTTTATATACCTCATTATTATATACTGTTATTTATTACTTTTTTTTTTGCATAATGAAATGAATATAATAATCATTTCACTGCACATTTCCTTATTTTATATATATATATATATATATATATATATATATATATATATATATATATATATATGTATATTATACACTTGTTAATATCTATAATGTATATAATTAAAAAATAATTAGAGTTAAAAAACAAGGGTTGAGTTTATGCACAAGAACTTTTTGTAACAAGATATTTAATAAACGTGCGTGTGTGTGTGGAATTATCAATAAAACTGATTTATATCTCAAATAAATCAGTTAAGACTTTTTTATGGGGGTTAAGTCGAGTTGGATGTGACCGGCCTGTTCAGCCTACCGTAAAGGAATCGTGAGCCTGATTGTCTATTATCGTTGTTTGCTCAACAGCTGTGAGATCCAGGTAATGGAAGAGATATCCTTCTCCATTGGGATAACAGCCTTTGATTCCTGTTCGAGCAGCAAGTGAATTTTCCATGAAAGTTTATAGAAAACTGGAAAAACCCCGGGAATTGCTTAGAAAGCATGGCTAAGGCTCCATCTGTTATAACATTATTGCAGATTAAACGAAAAAACTATTGACATTTTTTCTTGATAAATAAGTCGAATTTTAAATCATTTGGATATTCCGAACTGCACAACAAACTGTGTCAAGTTTCAACAGAGCATTACAAAACAAATTAAAATAGGTTATTTCTATTCTTAAGAAACTCGTTAGTTACAAATTTAATTTTTATATCTAAAATTCTAATTAATGGAAAACATAATCGGAACCCTTAAATATTAATAGAAACAACATAATTTGTTCAATAAATAGAATTTTTACACGTAGAACTAAAAGTTCTAAATTATTTCAGTGTTAAATTATGCAGAAGAAGAGAGAAACTGCTGACAAAAAAAATATATATATGAATTAATTTTTATGTATATAGGGATCGACTACACCGACATATACTAGACAAGCATCCAACGCTTTAATTAATTGCAAAAGACTTATTTACTTGGCAGTAATTAGACTTATTCGGACATATTCACAAACAATATAGACATTGGAGTTAAACTTCGGGAATCCACTAAACTTTTCAATTCTCCACTTATCCTAAATCCTTCATAAAATCATTAATGCTCTTTATTATGACACAATGAAAATTATCTATAGCGATAAAGTTGCATATTGGGCCCCAATAAGACCTATCCATGATATAATGAACCTACCCACTCGACCCTACTAATCTCCCAACTCACTTTTCACTCTATTTCCGATAAGCCTCTGGGGCTTCTGAAAAGAAGATGGCATAGTGACTTTCTGATGTAGAACAGTTATTGAAGTACTAATAATGAGCAGTTCTTTACAGGTCTTTGACATGCCATTGTAATCATTTTGCCGCAAATTTACTGCTTGCATATAGAGTACGAAGCAGTAAACATCGAAAAGTATAAATGTAGAAAAATATGTATATGTATTAAATGTGGATAGGTGTTGAGAATTAAAACAGTTTGTCTAAATTTATGTACTATTTAACAGAAAAAAAAAAAAAAAAAAAAAATCAAACATTGTTCTATATAGAAATAGTTTAGTCATTTATCATTGGAAATGATAGATGGAAATACAAATTGTTTAAAATAATAAAAATATAGTAGGTTGTTAAAACGAATTCTACCTGCCATCATTTTTCTTAATTTTCAATATTTGTTTTTGATTATGTGACGTAAATTTAGGAACCAAATATTCTTCCCTGTGGAACTCCTTAAAATAAAGGAAAACAAATTACATAGAATGACATAATGTTTTTAAAAGTAAGCCACCGGCGACATGTTGGTTTTGGTCGTTATCTATCGGGCCCCGTAACTGTTATCAGTTTATGTCCCGCTTAGGTTAGCCTGCCGTGACATGACAATTAGTTGCCACGCCAGGTGCCAGATAAAGAGTCTCTTTGAAAAATACAAATTAGCGACCCGAATTTAATCTATCGGTCGGAATATGCAGTAGAATAAAGAATGCTTTAATTTCAAAATATTATCTTTTAAGACTGGAAAGTTTTATGTTTAATAGGGTGATGATAAAAAAAACGCATATTCAGTATATGCAGAATTAGTATTGTCTGTAATTGTATTGCAATTTTTATATAGAAAACAAATATATTAAAAGAAATGAACATTAATTGAAACATATAAAAATATATATTAATAAAACTATTTTTAAAATAAGTTACCAATATACTCGTTTTAGATGTAATCGCGAGTTGATTTTGGTAGATATTTATTTACACTATTTTTATTTATTTATTTTTTTTTAACTCAAAAATATTACTATCTGCTACATATAGGGTTAATAGATAATAGTGGTATCATGTGCATACTCAAACTATATTTGTTAAACAAATAAAAAATTATATACGTATCTATAAAACTGTCATAAAATTATTTAAAAAATAAATCAACATCATAATTGTATCTATTAATTTCTCACCCTTCCTTGCCTACTGGATAATGTCTCAGTTACATTAACGTTTGCTGAATAATCATTATAAGAATAGAAAAATTTGAACTTTTAAAAAAATACATAATTCCTTACAACATTTACTCTCAGGTTGAGGAATTATCCCTACCACTGAATGGTAAATCAGAGCTTCTTGCCAACCTTATCTATCTCAACAAAAATGGGCATTGAGTTAAGAAAAAATATAGACGAAAAATTTCTTTTTTAAATGCTTAAAGAAAAAAAAAATCATGAAAAACAATATAGTTTCGAAATTGTAGTTAAAGCCTTTTCATTTCTTTTTCTTTTAATTCTTAAATTCATAAAAGATAAATCTGAAAGATAAATAAGTGTTCTTTTTATGTTACTGAAGCTCTTAGGTATTGGAAGAAGAAATTAATTAATTAATAACTGTTTATTATTATTGTTATTCCACCGATTCCTGTAAAACGAATCAACAGTCTAGGATTCCAACAGGACAAATGTTTGGCTTGGAATCCCCATACAAGACCAAAAAAAAAAACTGTTTATCGTTTTCAAATACTTCAACATTTACTTGACAAACGTTCTAACCTTCCGATTAGTTACAAAAGATTCATTTACATAACAGTAATTAGACCTATTTGGGCGTATTGAAGTTTAGATGGTTTTAGATATGAAATATAATTATAATTATAAGTATAATTTATTTCATATCCAATCCTGTCAATCCAAAATCCTTAATGCTACACACTTTGTCACAAATCCATAAAATCTTGATGTTCCATATGTTGCTGATAAAGTCCAAACCAGAGACCTATTTTTTCATAGTAAATTCCATAACCATTCTGATCCACTTATCTCTCAGATTCCTTCCCATTCCCCGGTAGCTCTCGAGGAAATAATTGGACTCGGGACCTTCTCATTAAGAACTATTGCTAAAGTGTTACTAATGGTTGGTAGCTTCACAAGCTATTGACATGTTATTATGGACCTTACAGTCAGACATATTTGCTGTATATATATTTTTTTTTCCCTAGTTGAAAATGTTCATAAATAGATAAATAAAAATAAATACATAAACAGATAAACCTTGCGGTTGAGTGTGTTTCTAACTCAGCCTTATTTTGTGCTTAAAGGCGGTACGAACTTAGCAAGTACTGATCCCAAACAGTATTTGGTAGCATTGATTTTAATTTTCATTGCTAATGTAAATCATGCTGAATTTTATTATAAAAAAAAAATCAAGTATGCCATACGCTATCCAACTAGGAATAAATATATTTACGTTGTGGGGAGATAGATGGCCATACGGCAAACACTCTCAGCTCATTTGTAATCCGGCGCTCCAAGGCCCAAGGCCTCGCCAACTAGCCATAACAAGGAGCCTCTAATAACAAAAATTGAGAATAATCATCTCTCCGTCCATTTTCCTCTTCTACTTTCACTTGTTTGCTTTCTCGTATCCAGAATACGCATAAAAGAGAGTGAAAATAGGACAAACAACATGTAGGTTACCTTGGTAAGGCTTTGAATAATAAATATGAAATAACATTAACTAAAGAATTATTAGAAGCCAAAATTAAAAGGTTTTAAAAATTTCTAAACGTAATATTAACGGGTCTGTACAACAATTTAATAGAAAAAAATATTTTTATTGGACCTAATTACCATAACAACAATAACGATTCTAGATGATCTACCTTTTGACTTAAACTTCCAAAATATTTGACAGAGTTTGTTTTTCTTTTGTTAATAGTTTTATAAGTTTGTTAAACGATTTTGTCAGATTCTCTTTTTATCATTTAAAATTAAACAATTCAAAGCTTCCGATTAATTACAAAAAACTTATTTACACGACTTTGGTAGACCTATTTGGACGTACGGCATTGAGCTTTGGGAATCCACTAAACGATCGAATTCATCTCGTATCTATTCTTTACAATTCGAAATCCTTAAAAAATCCTGAATGCTCCTTACTTTGTCACTAATAAAATTATCCATGAAGATCTTAATATTTCATATGCTTCTAAATTAACCCGAAGCCAGATACCTATCCTTTCATAGCAACCTCCAGAACCACTCAAATCAACTAGTTTCTCAACTTCCTTCCCATTCAAATCCCGATAATCCTCCGAGGCGTCTAAAAATAATTTTGCCTAAAGATTTTCTGGTTTAGAGTTTATTGAAGTGCTACTGATGAGTAGTTCTTTTCAAGTTTTGGCGTGTTATTGTAATAGATATTAACACATTTACTTGATGTAAATATTTTACAGTTTTAAATTTCAGTAAATAAAAAAAAATATATATATATATATATATATATATATATATATATATATATATATATATATATATATATATATATATATATATATATCAAAAACCTTCTATAGAAGTAGAAAGTTATAAGCCTTAGATACAAGAGGAATTAAATAGTTCAGTGGGGCCCCTGAGCTCAACTCCCTAAGTCTGAAAAGGTCTAATTATCGTCATGAATCGATGGAAAGGTTTGAACGTCTTGTAAATGTTGAAGAAGTCGATGACGATTGGTAATTTCTTGTCGTTTTAGTCTGTTATGTAGTTTACTTCTAGTCCTAGGTAGCGAATCTGTTCAACAGGAAATAGTAGAATATCATTATTAGGTAGAGTAGGAAAATAAGCAGAAGCTTTACGGCGGAGGGTGGGTGCCGCTGAGGTTATGAGACTGCTCAAATACTTGGCACTTCAACACTCTCGGCCTCCACGATCTCTTTGTATTATTTGATTTATAATATAGACAGCATTTTCTGAAATGTTTAAACTCAAGAATTTCTCACACTGCATAATAGTATAGAAAAAAAGAGTACATTATTGCAGTTTTTTAATAGGATTGTAGTTGCACTATCCTAGACAACTATCCGTACTATCGTCCCCACTATAGATAGATCAAAACAGAGAGGGACAATCAGAGACAGACAGAGACAGATAGAAGACAGAGACAGACAAGGTTGGGAGAGGGCTCGCTATTTCGGAGTGCGGCAGGTCAGGAACCAGACAGAGAGGGCACTCACCCCGCCCTACTCTACTTTGTTTTTCAGCCTCCTTTTTCTTTTTATTTTCTCCTTCTTCTTTCTCTTTTCGTCCTTCGCTTATTCCTGTCTTCGCTGCCTCCTTGATAATTAGCCCGACTCAATGGCTCTTCGGTATCGTCTTCTTGACACCTGTTAGCGCCCTGAAGGTAACAACAAACTCCTAAGTGTAAACATTTAAACAGTTATAAAGGTCTTTGAAGGGGCGAAAATTTAATTTCAAAGTTTTATTTTTTTTTGCAATACTTCATTACTATACACTGCTATTTATATTTCATCTAGTTTATTTATTGTTTACTGCATAGCATGTCCTATAATGATAATCATGTATCTATTTAATTTTTCTATTAAAAACCCTAGTGTATATATTGTATTATAAATAATTAAATGGACTATTCCATGAATATTTTTAGGGTTTATATTTTATATTTTTTTAATTTTATGAAGGACGGTTTCTGCATGAAAATTCTGGGCCAGATTAAAATATTCTTTGACCAGTAACAAGCTACTCCACCTCTTGCTCCACTAGCCTCTATCACCTGGTCCAGTTCTCATTAGTATAATTAACACCTGCGAATTCATCAAAATATATTTTAAGCATATTATATATACTATGAACAAATCATCTAATATATATATATATATAAAAGTAAAAACGAAGAACCAACGTTTTGAAACTATATTGTTCATATAATCATGCCCTACAGTGAAAAAACAGGTTACAATAAAATTATATACGTTATACCAGTTATTTCATAACATAAAGTTAGCTACAGTATAGATATATATAAACATGCGTTAGAATATGTATTACATATAATTACAAAATATGGAGGAGTATGAAACTACTTACAATGTTACTGGTGGATATGCTGTTGGTATCTACTACTCAATATTTCTGAATGCTACTATACAACTGAACTGGGGAACTTAGGGACGGGGATCTCCAAAGGTTTTCCAGGTACAGGTTGCCGTAATTTCTCTATTCCTGTGTAATAAATGGATAAATGGTTATAAGTTGGTAATATACAACACAATCTAATTACCATTTATCTTTAAAAGTCTTGGTCTATCTCAGCCAACTTGCAAAACTTTGTCTATGTTTTTTCTCACGATTTTTAAGAGCTCTCTGATTTTTATAAATATACTAATTATACATTTGAACCTAATATTGGAATTAAAAAAAAAAATAAATATATATATATATAGAAATGGCAAATAAGTCATAAAAAATCCTAATTGTATTGACACTTCTATACAATCATTGATTTATAAATATAATGTAATATTTATATGATGTATAAACGTATATAAATTTTTTGATAATTAACAAATTTTAAAGTTCCTTATAGACTTGTTAGTACTTTGAAGATACAACAATTATTTTGAAATGTTTTTGTTCAATTCTATTCTTTTTTCATTCCGTATTTCACTGGGTTTTCCAAGTGAAAGGAAAATTAAAACTTCGGAGAACATAGGTACTCACACACCTGCTCTTCTTCACTAATCAATTCCAGCCAACCCGTCTCTCTTCATCTAACCTTTACAATTTTTCCTTCACTGTTCCTGTACAAAAAAAAAAAAAAAAAAAAAAAAAAAAAAAAAAAAAAAAAAAAAAAAAAAAAAAAAAAAAAAAAAAAAAAAAAAAAAAAAAAAAAAAAAAAAAAAAAAAAAAAAAAAAAAAAAAAAAAAAAAAAAAAAAAAAAAAAAAAATTAGGCTAATAAATAAGTATGTAATAAAGTACAAAAGATTTTTTTGTATTCTTTTGAAAAATAAATTAGAACTACTATTTGTGTAAGTTTCAGAATTCTATCTCCAGTCTCATCAAAGCTTTTAAAAGGCAAAATGTACAATTTTTCAAAAAAATAATGCTATAAAAACTATGATTGGTGAGTAAGCTACAGATCCTTAATTTTTCTTTGCAAAATAATAATCAGGATGTTTTTCAATTCCATCGGCTGGGTGAAGTCTGATATAGAGATGCTCAACAGTAATTTGAATTACTGAAAAATATAAACATTTTGAAAATATATACCTAGTGATTAGAAGAATAATAATAAGTTTTAATACTTATATAATAATAAGTTAGTTATATTAAGATATTTAAATATTAGCAGAGTTTAAACCATAATCTGTGTACTAGCGTGATTTCGGTTAAAAAATAATTTTCGTTTCATAACTCAATATTTACGTCGGCATACCAAACAGTTGCCGGCCAGATGATTATCATAAAGTAAACATGAGGATGTGCATTTATATCAGTAAATAAATATAGTAAGGAATTAAACTGTTCCTTATAAACAGAATTCAGAGGCGAGAAACATTTGGATTATGTGGTTATTATGTACTGTAAAGCAGTTTCCCAGAGAGCAACGGTTTTGATGTTTTAATATTAAAATTTTCTTTTCCAGAAAGCAGGATGTTCTCTGTTTTCTGGGAAAAAGATGCAGAAACGAACTGCATCAACTTGCAAAAGAGGACGTAAATACGAGCAATTTAGATGCAAAATACACCACCTGCGGGCATTCGTAACAATAAGACCGAGTCATTTTAATTTTTATATTTAATTTTTTATGACATCATTTAATATGTTTTAACTTTCTTCAGTATATTAAATTAAGTGATCTTAAAAATCATTTATAGGGTTTTCCGTAAATTAAAGTTTATCAAATCAGCATTCCACTTAAAAACTGTTCACGTTCGACGATTAAGATCCGTGAAGATATAAATTCAAATAAATAATAACTTCTTTATAAATAAATACAAATATAACCCTTTTCCATACAAAAATGTTTTTTTTTTTACCTCTACAGCATATTGCTGCTTGGATATAATCCATATAAAATCTGCAGAAAGGTCGTTAATAGATTCCATCAATTGATGAAGATGTTCGGAGAGAACACAAGAACAACTGTTGATGAATTTGCAATATCTCAAATTCAATGCAAGTCTTTCTGACCTAAATATTCCTTCTCTTTCGCTCAACCAACCTCTGGAATTCTATTCCTCACAATATCAGACAAGCAAAATCCTTTAGTACATTTCTTAGCATTGCATCGCAGTAATTTATTTCGTACCTCATTTGTGAAGTGTTCTCCTATTGTCCTATATATATCTTCAAGTTAACATTTATGTATATATTATTTTTACTACTATCATTTTGATATTTTAATGTGTATCTGACCAGATGTATGTAATGTGATCAACTGCAAATGTTTCGCACTTGACCTCCTATAAATTGAATGGGACTTGTTATGAGGCGCTTCCTTCGACTATTATTTTTATACTTCTGGAATAACTTTTAAAAAATAAATATTTTCATTATCGAAACTCGATCGAAATTATGTTTTTAGAATTTGCTCTAACCTACAAATTTCATATTCATTCTATTCATTGGAAAGATTAAATATTTGGCCGAAATGTATTGAGGGTAATGGAGAGTATTTTAATTTAAAAGGTTTTAGATAATTTATTTTATGTTTTATATTTTTAAAACTGCGTAAATTATTGGGCAATCTAGTACATTTAATTATAGTCTCAACCTATAAATATTTTTTTTAAATCATAGTCGTGGATGAAATTGGGTATGGCCATTGTTATGTTTATATATACAAGTTTTGCATTGTTGGATGGGTTATTACAATTAAGAAATGTTGATAACCATCTTGAAAACTACCTTGGTATAAAAAGAAAATTAATGAGAATTGGGGTTGGGAAAAAACCCAGTGAAGCGGTTACTTAAGACTATGCAGCGGACCTTAGTTCCTATTCCATATCTAACAGCGAGCAGCGGGGGATCTGACCTACCTCAAGTCCTCTCTTATCGTTCATTTATTGTTTTAATGTCTCGAGAGGTGATAAAATTTCTTTTATCGTCTTATCGTCGGTTAGTCCCGTGAAACCTGTCAAGCAGACAACTGAGAACTATGTTCTTGATAAATTTAAATACTTGTTAAATGTGTAGCAGAAACGAAAGGAGTCAGTTGATAATAAATAAAATGGATACCTCATCCAATTTCTTTTCAAGGCTGTGCTGTAATAAAGCTTATGAAGAAAATATTTAATGATAAGGTTTTTTTTACATATCTACAGGATTACAAATATCTGTTAAGAGATTAAGATTTTGGTACAGACAATTAGTTTGGATTTTTTATGGAAATAAAGGAGCTTTTTAAATGTTTTAAATTTTTTTGCTTAGTCCGTTTTACTGTTGAAGTTTTCTGTGAAAGTTATTTCTATGTTTAAATTATATGCTTCCTCACCACTTACGCTGATTTTGTGAGATTCTCTTTTTATCATTTAAAATTAAACAATTCAAAGCTCCCAATTAATAACAAAAGACTTATTTACATGACAGTGATTAGACCTTTTTGGACGTTCGGATTTGAGCTTTGGGGCTCCATTAAACCATCCAATTCATCTCGTATTCAATCCTTACAATCCAAAATCTTCCGAATATTACAATTTCATAACACTAATGAAATTGTAATGTTAAAATTAGCTTCATAAACACAATATATATTTTTTTCATTTTTTATTATTTTAATCTTATTTTTTAGATTATATTATTACTTTGAAAAATCAACATTTAAAGTGTAAAATAACAGATATAATTATTTGAAAGAGTAAACTAAATTTTGTAAAATATAAAAAATATATATATATATATATATATATATATATATATATATATATATATATATAATTATGAGTTTGGCAGATAAAGAAGCAGACGGGAGCATTATATCAGTGACGAGAATAAGGGTTTGGGTTTTGATATGATGGTGTGGAGGGAGGAGTGTGCCCAGGTAATGTGCTATCAGCATCGAGCCAACGTATTCATTAAGTTTTTTTATTTTATTTTCATTACATGTATATTTCTTATAGTATCACACTTTTTATTATTATCTTATTATATTCATCCATTCTTCGTCATATATATATTTTTGTTTTTTTTTGTTAAAGCCCTGAAGATTACTTGGAATGTAACTTGAATCGTTGGCACAATAAATAGACGTACTTTTATATTCTTAAATTACCGCTAATCCCAATCATCTTATTCTATGTACAGTCGAACCTGGATAAGTGGCTCCTGCTTAAGTGGAATACCTCTACAAGTGGT
The DNA here is from genome assembly GCA_003667255.2 of Euschistus heros. Taxonomy (NCBI): domain Eukaryota; kingdom Metazoa; phylum Arthropoda; class Insecta; order Hemiptera; family Pentatomidae; genus Euschistus; species Euschistus heros. The sequence continues at coordinate 670,505 of RCWM02000143.1, forward strand.
ACAAAACTCTTGATCACATCATTTTTCCCTTAAATAAAATCTTTAACGGGAATATTTTTGTACAAATATTGATTCAAGTGGAATTAATATTTGTAGAAATTGCCTCTGTAAATGGAACAATTTTTGTATTTACCTCTATAAATGGAATTTTTATTACAACTAAGAAGGGATATGTTTTCTTTTGATTGGTACTCAACGTGTTAACATTAAGCACATTGATATTCCACTTTAAATCTCTGTTGCTAACCTCCTTGTCAGTTGGTGGGAAAATCTGTCAACATGTCGCAAAATCTAAAATCTTTTAACTAATAAAAAATAAAAAAAAATTTTATTGTTTGAAAACCTCTTAGAGTGGTACATGCAACCTTAATGACCTGGATAAATAAAACCTTGTTTAAGTGGAATACCTCTTTAAGTGGGATTGAAATCCTGTCACCAAGAGATTCCACTTATCTAAGTTCGACAGTATATAACTACATACAACTAAGTTGCATTACTAAAAATATAAATTATACATATAGAAAGGGAGAGAGATTATAAATATAGATGCTACATATATAGGTTATATTCTGTGATTGATTCGGATCATAGAGCATTGGTTTCGTAGGAGTAAATGTTAAAGTTCTCGGAATATACGACCATTTTCTTGTCTTTTAAGTCTTACAAAGATATGAAAATAACTCTCCGTTATTCAAAATATGTTAGCAACTCTTGGAGTACCGTTTGAATGCTGAAAGCTGGTTTTCCAAGACATGCTCGTGAACCAAAACTCGGCGAGAGACCGCCAGGAATGAAGAGCGAGGACGGCTAGCGACTAGAAAGCGAGACCCGGAGAGCAAGTGCAGCGGAAAGGTTCCGCTCCAACCAACCTGGGTTTCCTTCCCGGCCCTCCTCTGTCCGAAAGTGTGGTCAGCACTCGCTCCCTTCGTGGACAGTCCACATTAATCCATGAACAAGCTCTTAACTCTTAACTCTTAACTCATTAAACTTCCAGTCACTCCAATCCAAAATCCTTCGAAAAATCCTAGATGCTCCTTACTTTGTCACAAAAATTAATCCACAATGACCTTAATATCCCATATGTTGCTGATTTGGCACGAACCAGATACCTTTCCTTTCATAATAAACTCACTGCTCATCCAAATCCACTTGTTGCACAACTTGCTTCCCATTCCATTCCTGGCAATCCTCCGAGGAGTCTGAGGCCATCTTCTTTTGTAAATATTCATTAGAGTACTACCAATGGGTAGTTCCTCTACAAGTTTTATTCATGTCATTATATCTTATATATACCGAATATTTACTAGATGTGTTATCTAATACAGTTGTAAATTTCTATTAATAAAAGAAAAAAATACCTAAACCCACGTCTTGTCTTCTGAAGTTGACCGTAGTGGAATTTTTTTATGTAACTATAGATTTCTCTATACAAATAAACACTTTTAAAACAGAGATACATATTATATGACAATAACAATTTTTTTTTTAATATAAATATTTTGTGATGAGGTTGATACATTAATCATTCAAGGTTAAAAAACCTTATATACGGAGTGTCTACCCTCTTATCTACCAATTTCACAAGTAAATTTAACCAGCTTTCAGATGAAAAACAGAAATTTCAGATTGGACCAATAGTTTCGGAGTGAAAAATGTGCCATAACACCTTGGATTTCACAACAGTACGGATGTTTGAGCGTGCTGGAATGGGTATTTTACGGGGCATGAGCAAAATTTCATATATAGGATCTAATAATAAATTTAACCAGCTTTCATATGAGAAAGAAAATTTTTCGATGGAACAAATAATTTCGGAGTTATAGCCAAATAATACTGTTTTCACGGATGAGTCCTTAAAGAAGTGTTTGAGTTTTCGAAACTTCACCCGATTAAGTCGATTTCCGCTTGTGCTACTGTATATGACCTACCGGGTGTAATTTGGCTGTCCTATAAATTTCAGCTATTGAATGAAACATTAAAATATGAAATTTAAACAATTTCAAATTTCATCCGGAATGCACCCGCTTGGGTCTGCAAGACCTGATGATCCTAAATATACCCGACAATGATTATGTATTAACATGGGGCCATCTAATTGTAAGTATGGGCTTACCACAAAGAATTATTTATCGTGCATTATTAAAAACGGGTATTTGAGTCATTAAAGGATAAATGATAATTCGTGAGAATGGATATATGATCACACAAAAATCTTCCAATTAATTTTCCCAGATTTTTTAATATCAATATAGTAGGGTTATTTTAAACATTTTATGGAGATCTCGCATCTCATTCTCTTTGAAACAATCTACTAATAACAAATATGGAAAAGCATTTTTAAAATACCATGTTAGCTTTTAATTCTTTTAAATCGATAGACATTTTCCCCAGATTGAAAGCCGTGGCGGAAAAAGATTTTGGTACATCGATTGGGTGGAATTTTTTGCCTCTGAGTGTTTATTTATTCTTAACCAAATTATTGTTTCTCATGTATGAATTCTGAATCAAGGTCTCAATTGTAGCTTCCATTCTAAAGAATTTCTCGCCCAGTCTAACTGATTGAACTATTAAGTTAACTGGACGGCCACTCTCACTACTAGCAACTAGCTGTCCAAAACAACAACGGGAGTATAATTGTGATTTTAAAAGTAGCGGAAAGAAGGTGCGTTGAGTGCAGCCTTACTGGCCTTGAGTTGGATCTTGGCCCAACAGGTCTTCAAAATTATACGCTGAGCTCGACCAAAAGCTCTGAGTGTTGACAATTCTTTGGATAGGTAAATCGTAATTTCATCTAATTCATACATATCTAAACATAAAAATTAAAAAAAAAAAAAAACTATAAAATTTTACTTTAGAAAAATAATTATAATTGATGCATTAACCACTAAAAGATATAAATTTAAATTGACAAATTACAACTTATCTTTCCATTTAAATTTTGGCATACATGTTTATTATCTTTATTATTTTATATAAAATAATAATAATAAACAAAAGGCTTAGCGAACCCGAAGGTTCGATGACGACATTGCCAACCGTTAACCATACACCTCTCTCCAACCCACCCCCTCAAAACCCACACCCCCAAGATGGGCCTTGACACAATCCTCCCATCTACGTCTCGGTATACCTCACGGTCATATGCCGGATGCTCAAAACTGATTACTTTTCCAGAATTCGGTCATTACTAAACCCAACGACTTCGTAAGCCCATTTTAACCGTGACGTTGCTATTAACTGAACTATATTTACGGAATATAACTCTTACAGTTCCGCATTGTGAAGCCTTCTATGTGAAGAATTCCTCCGTTTCTTCATAATTTTTTGGCCCAAAAAAAGATGAAGAATCGGGAAATTTTCATGTAAAGGAGTTACATAGATCACATACATCACCCTAACTGTGAGACGTGGTAGTGTTAAACGAAAGCTAAACCACTGGATAGCCTAATTTATGATAATTACCTCGAGTTTCTTTGCTGTAAAGCCAACTCGTAAATTGAGCCTAATGTTTGGCTTGTGTGAAATTTTCAAATATTTTCTTCAAATTTGTCTCAAGCTTGATTTGGCTTCCTGGAAGGAAAGTGCGTGAGCTATCAATGCGACACATTTGAATACTATCTGATACATAAGTTTGAATCCGAAACAAACCCAAGAAAAATTAAATAATCAGAGAAGATGAAACACATAACCATATAAAAGAAAACGTTAGGGTTACAAAAGAAAAAACAACAACAAAAAAAAACGGTACAAATGTCTTAATCCATTTAATCCCCGATTAAAAAAAACTACGTGTTGCCGGAAAGAATGGTTGTTATATCATCAACTATGATCATCTTTTGAACTTAATTATGTTATAGAAAATGATCTCATGTCATTAAGGATGATATGTCCTTATGCATTTATGACAACATGACCTTATGTCCTTATGGAAATATATGAAAAGGATTCACTACGGGGACAGGTGTAAGACTGGGCGATAGCCTGGTTTGTATTGTGTTTTACGTTTCCCTGGAAAAAAACAATTAGAGAAGCATGCATTTTAAATATGAACAATACAAAAGAATAAGATGATATGAGTCATCGATGGTCTCCTCCTCGGACTGCTTCCGTCACACTAAAGATCTGTCAGGAAGGTCAAAACGTTGGCACTCCATAAACTTTTTTTACTGAGATGTGTTTATTCAGTCTCCTTATTGTATCCCAGATCACATCTTTCTTATCTTTCTTAAAATATATTCTATTCTTATTATGAAGTATATATCATTATATGCATATTTATACGAATTATGTAGATGCGTGTACTGAATGTCGTCGCCCCCCTCCCCCCCTGGGAAATGTGGTCATTTCTACAATTGGTTTATTTTTAATCCAAAACTTATATTAAAAAGGGAAAAGACCTTTGAGTACAAGAGAAAACTATATAGATAGAAAACCATTAAAAAAAAAAAAAAAAAATGCGGATGTTAGACTAAATAACAAAAATAAAGTAATGAACACGAAAATTGATAACACATTTTTTAACAAAATAAACAGTAAATTAAAGAATTAAAACATTTTGGTTTTCATAATCGTTCATATCTTTATCTAATTAGCAAACAAACAATCAAATTATCATTAAATAATATGATTTATACAGCCTACTAAAATATATAACTTTAAAAAAAAAAAACTCTTTTATTCATTGGTCCTTTTTTTTCCTTTCTGTTTTTATATCAGAAGTGATAAAGTTTTAGATGGTGCAGAAAAAGAGTTGGGTTATTTTATCAGGCAATATTTTTATCGGGACAATAATTCAGATTGCGTTAGAGAAAATGTACAGAGGTTAACGCTCCACATAAAGACGTATCTCTCTCTCTATGCTAAATTATTTCAACTGATAAACTAACACATAATTTATCTACAATTATCCAGTTTTATATCATTACATATATTTATATATAAACACACACACACATAAAATTTTATGTTTTGACCATTTTCATAAATTTGTTAAATGTGCTATTAATTTTAATTAATTAAATTTATTAATAAATAAAATTTAACTATGATCTATTAAGTTTTTTATTTTTTAATTTATTTATTAAAGCTTCACATCACATTCACTGATTGTTACCCTAATAACAGGTGTGAATTAAAATCTGAAAGAGAAAAAAAAAAAAAAAAAAAAAAAAAATTATTTATAATTAACGAATTTGAAACGTGACTTTATTATCAGGTTGATTTTTAAACAAATTATTTTCATAATCTAAATTTATATAATAGTGTCATTTAATCTGGAACGAGAATGCAGAAAAAGGAATTGCAATAAATTCTATAGAAAAAAGTAACAGTGCAGTAAACTATGATATTTTCTTAAGGATATTACAAAGTAGTAAAACTCTAATATATAACTAACAGCGAGAATAATAAAAGAAGGACAAAAAAGATAAGATTAAACAAAGTAAAATTATAAAAATATTAGAAATTAATAATAATCTTTTCCAATATTTACACCCTGGCAGAGAACTCCAATTCCAGTTCCTTTCCCTTATTGCTGTATTAGGGGTTAACCAGAACTCTAAACGATACCAATCTTTCTCTCTCTCTCTCTCATTCTCACTGAATTATAAGCTATTGGAGGCAGAGCAATTTCGCAAAAGCCGTAAATAGTCTGGAAATGAAATCAGAAGCTAATCATTGTCAAATTATTAAATTGTTATCCACTAAAGGGGTGAGTGGAACTGGATAATAGGTTTTGAATGACCAGAAAAGTTAATCAAATTATGAAAATATCGCTGGTATGGATTTAGGATTAACTGTTATGTTACCTATTTTTAATTTACAGCTGAATTTAAAACGTTCAATAGTTATGAACGTAAGTTCGTACTAATGTAAATTAAAAAACTCAATTTCTCTTTTATTGGGTAGTGCAATAGATCATGGGTATGTCTATCAATAATCTATTGCTTCTGATAAGGAAATTGTCGGCAAATTTTCGATGCGAGCAACACTAACAGAGCTTGAGCGTGTCAAAACGTTACACCATATAACTACATACCCCCAGCCATAATACATATGTAGTTATGTCAAAACATTATTCAATAGACAAAATTCATAAAACAATCAATAGACATTATGTATCTTTTATAGAATTCATTATTGCATATATGCAGGGTGTTCGGAAGATCGTTACCAAAGAGGTATCTCGGGTAGGGAGATTCATGGTGAACCTATCTAAGGTCACTTACCTATATACAAAGTCTTATGGTTTTTTTTTATGAATTTTTTTGAAAAAATGGCCAAAACCAAACATTTATGCCTTATAACTCCGTTGTTTACTGATATATCAACGCCATTTTTTCCCTGTAATTACTAGTACATTGTCCATGTAAAATATAAAAGATATAGTGCAAAAATAAATACCAAAAAAACGGGAGATCGTTAAATCTTGTTAAAGGCAAAAATAAAAATTATGAACTTCAAGTTTAGGTTCAATAGAAAAAAAAAGTAAACGAAATAGCCAAATCCAAATTGTTATAAAAACTTCTCTAGTTAATACTCTTTTAAAAAATACCACTTGCAGGCACGCAGCACATCTAGTTTTTTTATTTTTTATAAAGTGACAAAAGGGTGCCACCAGCGCACACTGACAATAATAATGAATCGAATCATATTTTTTATGCAAAACGTAACAAATAATTGTGTTTCTTTATAGCATAGGTTAAACTGCATATTTTCTCATTCTTTTTTCGGAAGGTGGATTTTATCAGAGTAAACCTTAACAACATTTTTGTAAAAAAAAATCAGAGAACAAAATTAAACAAATTTTAAATTATTCATAAACTAGCTGCTCCGGCAGACGTAGTTCTGCCCTATTTTCTCTAAAACAACACAACATTGATTTTTTATGTAAATAGTTCCTCCCCGACAGACTTTGTTCTGTCAAAAATTATTGTCCCTTCGCAGTAATAAAACATTTCAGAGTGATCACTTTATTTATAGATTTATGTCTCCATAATAAACAACGATTGCTTACAAATATGTTTTCTATTTTGTACATTGCAAGACTTTAGTAGTGTAATCTGGTATTTTGGTAAGCAACTCACCCTGTATAGATAGATAAAAACCTTCCTTGTGCCTAAACATAACGTTAAAAAAAAAATTAACCGATTTGGTCGAGCCGTTCTCGAGTTTTACGCTTAGCAACACATTTAGTGATTCATTTTTATTTATATAGATAGATAAAAACCTTCCTTGTGCCTAAACATAACGTTAAAAAAAAAAAATTAACCGATTTGGTCGAGCCGTTCTCGAGTTTTACGCTTAGCAACACATTTGGCGATTCATTTTTATTTATATAGATAGATAAAAACCTTCCTTGTGCCTAAACATAACGTAAAAAAAAAAAAATTGCCGATTTGGACGAGCCGTTCTCGAGTTTTACGCTTAGCAACACATTTGGCGATTCATTTTTATTTATATAGATAGATAAAAACCTTCCTTGTGCCTAAACATAACGTTAAAAAAAAAATTAGCCGATTTGGCCGAGCCGTTCTCGAGTTTTACGCTTAGCAACACATTTAGCGATTCATTTTTATTTATACAGGGTGAGTTGCTACTCGTGGGACAAACTTCACCAGTAGATTCGACACCAAAAAATGAACAAAAAAGTGCATATTAACCATGGTCCGATTCTCAACCATTTCGTAATAATTTCGTTTTTTCTCGATTTTGAAAGATACCAGTACCTGGTGTCGAAAAACCGTAATATCTTTTAATATAAAAATGTCTCCGAAAATCTGATAGCACCGTTAAAATCTACATTGATTTTTCAATAAGATTATTACCATGGCAAATTATTTGGGCCTCTTTTTGTGCTTTATTTCAGCCAGAACAACAAAATAAGTGAAAAATTTTGTGAATCGGAAAATGTTTAAAGTAATCCAGAGTTTTTGATTTTAGTTTCAGATGGCAGCAAATTTGAGAAAAAATATCTTATTTAATTGAGCTTCTGACGCACTCGTCATTTTTTAATTTGGTGTTTTTGAGACCAAGAAATCGATGACATTAAGAGAAAAAATGATGGTTCAAGGATTGTTAATGTTTGAGAGTTTTGCATTTTAGATTTGAAAAAAACAAAAAACAAATACATAGAAACTCACCATTGATCTTTAAAATTCATTTTTTTTTAATAATTTTAATTTATGTTCAAATTGGAAGCCGTTCTCCGCTATACACAAACGTGCCCGTTTAACCTGATTTTTCAGCACGATGGTGCGCCTCCGCACTCCTCTAGAATAGTTCAGACGTATTTGAAACAAACATTCGAAACGTGGATCGGCCGGGGTGGGACAGTCTCCTGATCTTAACCCCATGGACTATTTCGTCTGGGGATATCTCAAGGAACAAGTCTGTCGCACTGAAGTGACAAGCATAGACGATTTGAGAGCAAGGATCTTCACCGCTGCAGAAAAACTTCGAAGTGTTCTCAGTTTTTGTGTGACAGTCGGGAGTATGAGAAAACGGGCACGTTTGTGTATAGCGGAGAACGGCTTCCAATTAGAACATAAATTAAAATTATTAAAAATAAATGAATTTTAAAGATCAATGGTGAGTTTCTATGTATTTGTTTTTTGTTTTTTTTCAAATCTAAAATGCAAAACTCTCAAACATTAACAATCCTTGAACCATCATTTTTTCTCTTAATGTCATCGATTTCTTAGTCTCAAAAACACCAAATTAAAAAATTACGAGTGCGTTAGAAGCGCAATTAAATAAGATATTTTTCCTCAAATTTGCTGCCATCTGAAACTGAAATCAAAAACTCTGGATTACTTTAAACATTTTCCGATTCACAAAATTTTTCACTTATTTTGTTGTTCTGGCTGAAATAAAGCACAAAAAAGAGACCCAAATAATTTGCCATGGTAATAATCTTATTGAAAAATTAATGTAGATTTTAACGGTGCTATCAGATTTTCGGAGAAAGTTTTAGATTAAAAGATATCACAGTTTTTCGACACCAGGTAGTGGTATCTCTCAAAATCGAGAAAAAACGAAATTATTACGAAATGGTTGAGAATCGGACCATGGTTAATATGCACTTTTTTGTTCATTTTTTGGTGTCGAATCTACTGGTGAAGTTTGTCCTACGAGTAGCAACTCACCCTGTATAGATAGATAAAAACCTTCCTTGTGCCTAAACATAACGTTAAAAAAAAAATTAACCGATTTGGTCGAGCCGTTCTCGAGTTTTACGCTTAGCAACACATTTAGTGATTCATTTTTATTTATATAGATAGATAAAAACCTTCCTTGTGCCTAAACATAACGTTAAAAAAAAAAAAAATTAACCGATTTGGTCGAGCCGTTCTCGAGTTTTACGCTTAGCAACACATTTGGCGATTCATTTTTATTTATATAGACAGATAAAAACCTTCCTTGTGCCTAAACATAACGTTAAAAAAAAAATTAGCCGATTTGGACGAGCCGTTCTCGAGTTTTACGCTTAGCAACACATTTGGCGATTCATTTTTATTTATATAGATTTAATTTGTAGAGTATCACAGGTGTTGTTCAAAACGATCTCCACTATTTCTGATACGTACAAGCACGATATCTTTTTCTTATTTCTGTGGTAGTTGTTCTTAGAATAAATTCTTCCTTCATTATGGTAAACGCGGCATTGATTTTTTGAATAAGTTCTTGTTTTGAAAAAATTCTTCATTATAAACCAAATCTACTAAAAAAAAAACAACAGGAGATTGTTAAATCTTGTTAAAGGAAAAAAAAAATTAAGAACCTCAAGTTTAGGTCTAGTCTTAAAATAATTTGGATTTTCTTTTCTTTTTTTTTTTCCTTTTTTTTTAACCTAAACTTGAAGTTCTTAATTTTTTTTGTATTTGTTTTTTGTATTAAATCTTTTGTATTTTACTTGGACAATGTATTAGTAATTACAGCAAAAAAAGAAAAAAAAACTGGTGTTGATATATCAGTAAACAACGAAGTTATGAGGCATACATGTTTGGTTTTGACCATTTTTTCAAAAAAATTCATAAAACAAAAAACCGTAAGAATTTGTATGTAGGTAAGTGACCTTGAATTGGTTCACAATGAACCTCCCTACCTATATACTTGTATTTCAAGGAGGAATACACTGAGAATGGATGCAGATCACAAATTAACAAGGGTCGGTTAAGAAAAAAAAAATCTTTTGGAAATTTTTTTATCAAATTAATAAATTATAATTAGTGTTTATGTATATATATATATATATATATATATATATATATATATATATATATATTGCTTGTTGATTGTTTACTTGAATTGTTTTAATCTGATTGTAATCGGAACATGGAAAAAGAAATTTCCCTAAAAATTCAGTAATGAAGTTTAATAAAGCAGGCGAAAATGCTGAATTTTGAAAAGCAGTTATTAATTATAATAATAAAATAATTAGGTACCTGCTTAAATATTATTGAGATTGCACTTTCCTTACAAATTAAAAATCAGTTTTAAATGAAAGAAACAAGTTGCATATAATGTGAGAGCTAAATAGTTATATATTAGAATTATTTTTTGATTAGTTTCACTTTTATGAAAAAAAAAAAAAAAAAAAAAAAAAAAACCCCTAACGAGGAGAAATGTAATTTTGGAATAAAAAAACAAAAACATTAAATAAATAAAGTCCTTAGAAACCACACATAGTAATATAATCAAATAAATATGTGAATAAGTACTGTAAAATTTCAAGGACCAGTCCGTTTAAGAGTCATTCAATGGATTGAAGGGCCGAAAAAAATCGATTTTTGTTCCCGATGGAGGGAGAGCAGATGTCCCGAAGCTTGGCCTCCAATGACGTCACATCTTCCTGACCTTCCACAATGCTCTCCTCAGTTGAGGTGGACCAGCTCCACATATTTCGTCTTAGTTTCTTACCAGCTCTTAAACATATTGTATATGTGTATATACAATATATGCACGTATATTCACTTGCCATTTTTATTTTTTCTAATATATGAGTAATATACAATGTTCTTTATAATGATATATATATATATATATATATATATATATATATATATATATATATATATATATATATATATATATATATATATATATATATATATATATACTTTTAACAACTAAAAACTAAGATACAAATTTTATTTCAACAACACAAAATTTCTAAATTATGAAAATCAAACTCATAACAGAAAAAGTCATGTATATTAACGAAATTATAAAACAGACACAAGAAAAATAAGTACCAATTATTTTATGATAAGAGATAGATTAAAAATATAATAATAAAATAAAATTGTCAGATACTTCAATTGATATTAGAATTAATAAACAGAAATAATTTAAAATATTGGTAGCATATAACCGACTTAAAAGAGAAAAAACTTCTCGTCGTTTCTGACTATTCCAACATTCATTCATTCCAATATATCAATATTTTTTATTTTAAAATAATATTGTTAAGAACATTTTTTTTAACAATGTATTTAATTGAAAAAAAAAATAACAGTTGTTATTAACTTTGAAACCATAAGTCAATGTATTTTTAAGCGTAATTAATTTTTATATTAGACAATGTTCATAGCACAATAAATGTATTTTTTTTTTTTTTTTAAATCTATGACAATGTGGAAACAATGAAAAATTGGTAAATTTAAATCAATTAATTTTTGTTGAAATATTATTATGTGTTGTGTAGTAATGGGTGATTGTTAATTTAAATTGTTTCAAGGTTCTAACCTGAAGATCGGAAAAAATAAAAATTCCAAAAGATACGTTGCTGTGAATTTTAATGAATTAATAAATAAGTAGAAGAAGCTAAATTTTGAAAGTTAATAAAGTGCAATATTTATTAACATTTAACAATTAAAACTACCAATTAATATATACTATCATGTGTAGGATTAGTTAGCTATTACATGAAAAAAACATTTATAATTATATTTTGATCTAATAAATCAATATGGAACACTGTATGAGCATTCATTGTAATGAAATCCTTACATTGTTTCCTCGTCGGTTTTGAAAAATAATTCTATACCAGCAGAGTTATTATTAAGAGATAATGAAACGCAGCGGTGCGGGAGCCTTGAGGTCAGTGGCTTAGCAGAGCATTTCGTACTAAATGTATGCAAGTGCATCTGCATGATCCGTTTTAAGAAACCGCTCTGTAATATCCAGTTCGATAAAACAGGCTATGTAGGATAAATAGAATATATATATATATATATATATATATATATATATATATATATATATACAGAGAGAGAGAGAGAGAGAGAGAGAGAGAGAGAGAGAGAGAGAGAGAGAGAGAGAGAGAGAGAGAGAGAGAGAGAGAGAGAGAGAGAGAGAGAGAGAGAGAGAGAGAGAAAGAGTGAGAGAGAGAGGATATTTTCCAATTTTCTTAATCATCCAACTTTTTTTAAAATTAGTTTTGACCATCCTGTTGTATCTTCCCAAAAAAAAAAATAATAAAATAAAAAAAATACCATGTTACCATTCTTGTTTTAACTTTGAACATGACTAACCGATGTATGGTCGAGTAGATAAATTTTAACGCTTAATGAGGAGCTTTGTCAGATTTGACTTTGAATAAGCATCAAAAATATTTTTGCCTATTTTTACCCTTCCTTCCGTATACAGTTTTTCCTTGACTTTTTCCTTTACTAGACTATTTTTTTCACATTTTTCTATCTAGGTCTATGAATTTTTTAAATTCTTGTACTCTATATCGCGGGGTCAGAAATGAAAAACACGAATTAAAAATTATCTATTTTGAGATTTTCATTTTCTCTTAACCAACAAAATTTTTCTACCAACATAATTTACTACATAATAAATATTAATTATCATTTGATCATTTCTTTCTATATTTTTAAGGTTTTTTAATCCCAATAAGCAATTGAGAGGAGTAGAAAACCTATTAGAAGCCCTATTTGCTTCTTATTTCTCTGGGATTCTCTTCATCTCAATATTCGCCATTCAAGATTTTATAAAAACGTTTAAATCCCTTCATTTTTATTACCAAAAACAACATTGTTTATCAATTTTTAAATAAGGTTCTATGGTGTGTTGAATCAAAATCTAACATTAATTTTAAGTACTACCAATGGGTAGTTCCTCTACAAGTTCTAATCACGCCATTATTTGTATTGTATACAGCATATTTACTAAATGTGTTTTTATTAATACAGTTGTAAATTACAATTAATAAAAAAAGAGTAAAAACATTAATTTTAGTCTGAAAAAAATCAATATCTTCATACTTTTCATACTCGAGTTATATTCGAAATATTTTGAAACATTAGACTTTCTTTAAGTTTATTCGATTTTGCATTTCCTAGAGCAAATTAGGTAAACAAAAAAAATATGACTATATTATTTATAAATATAATCATCAATTATAAAAATTTGTAAATGCTGAATATTCAATAAAATGTTTAAAAAATACATATTTCTTTTTTTAAGTACATATTATCAATGATATACCTAATCCATATACGTACGAGTATATATCACCAATAAACCAACCACCCACAGGGAGACTGACGGAAAACAGAGCGATCGCTAAATCTGCATAGGCTGAAAAGTATTTTGGCGCAAAAGCCGGGTCGGGACGAGGGGACCGGCGAGGCAAGATTCGGTAAAAAAAGAGACGCCCTGTCTCAAGGCCCCTTCGGTTGCCTGAGGTCAGGAACCCCCCAGTCCTCTCTTCCTGCTCACCTTGCTTTTTCGGACAGTTTTTCGTTTTTTGACTCTTTTTATTTTCGTTATTTTGGACTTTTTTGGCAGCAAATGTCACCGCTGCAGCTGGTTTAAATTTAAAAATATTCGCGATATTTTCAATGAACGAATATCAAAGAATTGACTTTTTTAAATACGCATTCAGTATTCTGCTAACTTTTTAATAAGTTATTTATTCAAAATATACTGGTTGATTGAATTATATATATATATATATATATATATATATATATATATATATATATATATATATATATATATATATAGCTGTTTATTGAAATTATACTGCCCATAGCAATATTTAAATTACTTGAAAGGAAACAATAAATTAGCAGTACTTCAATAAAAGTTCTCTATCAGAAGTTCCCGAGGCCAATTTTTTTTCAGACGCCTCGGAGGGTTATCAGAAATGGAACTAGAAGCAAATTGAGATACTGTGTGTGTGTAAATTTATGGAAGGAATATACAATATAAAGATACAAGGCGGCCTGTTGAAGTTTAGGAACCAAAAAGGGTTACTTATCTTTTTTGGTAATTTGTATATCTTAAGAGTTTAGTTTAAAAGTTTATATTTGTGGATCCGAACAGATTTGTCCCAGACATTCATTCTGACTTCAACTTCTTATTTTAAACTCATGACATTCTATTTACCTATGTTCAACTTATCTGAATAAAAAATAATATATATATATATATATATATATATATATATATATATATATATATATATATATATATATATATATATATATATATAATTGAGAAAGAGAGAGAATGGAAGAAAGAGAATGATTGAGTGAGAGAGAGAGAGCGAGAGAGAGAGAGAGAGAGAGAGAGAGAGAGAGAGAGAGAGAGAGAGAGAGAGAGAGAGAGAGAGAGAGAGAGAGAGAGAGAGAGAGAGAGAGAGAGAGAGAGAGAGAGAGAGAGAGAGAGAGAGAGAGAGAGAGAGAGAGAGAGAGAGAGAGAGAGAGAGAGAGAGAGAGAGAGAGAGAAATAGCGTTTTTTACTTATGATCATTTTTAAAATCTTGTTGTTACTCTAAAAATACCATTTGCGCCGAAATAGATACTTTAAAGCCATATCAAGAAGCAGAACTTAACCAATTTTTCACTATGCAGATATTAAAAATCCCGCATTGAAAGTCAACAGTTAACTCGTTTTATGGGAAACTTGATTACATTGTATTCAACAATTAAATAATAATAATTCATAATGTTTATTATACAAGTATAATTTATAATAATAAGAAATAAACCAATAAATTTGTAATTGTATTTTCCTTGCATTCAAACCCTCGTCTTGAAGGACGCTCCTTGTTTTGCTTGGTATATCCCTGCGGGACTTGAAAATTCTTTAATAACAATTAGTGGAGTGATTTATAACAAGAACAAATATATTTAAAATATATAAAAACAACTTAAAACATACTATAAAATTCTACAACGAACAAACAAAACGGACCATTTCGTGCAAAGAAACCGCATAAGAAAGAACAGTAATGCTAATGATAGAGGCGAAGAAGGGGCCATTAGCTAGCGGTCGCTGCGGGTACCTTACTGCTCTCTTATCTAGGATAGCCTGTCACTATTATTAACCTACACCTGTTTTATTTATATATATCATCTCTATAATTAAATAAAATTAATAATAATTATATAGTTTACTTAGCAGATAATATAAAACTATTAAACAATCTGCACAGTAACACAACTTAGTTATGATAAAATACTGAGACGTTTAAATATTACACACATAAGCTTCTGTATAATTGACTTTTAAGTTCCAAGCTCCTACTTTTAAAGTCCACTTTCTAATTTTAGAATCTATTCTAAAAGCTTTATTAATTACAAGAAATTGAAAAAGAGAACGTATATGTAATCTTCAAATTTTCAGCAATTTTTTAAATAAATTATATAGACATGGGATTTTTTTTACATTATTAATTTCTTAAATGTAATTATGTTTTACTTTCTATTTCAAATCTTAATTTAAATCTATTTTTAAGTAATAAAATCTTCTCGTATCCATTCTCTTCTACCTAAAGCTCTGCCTGATACCTTAACTATCCTGGTTAGGTCATTAATTAATTAATTCGTGATGATCTTAAGTTATATAAGTAAGCAGTATGACGAAATATAGATGCCAGCCCTTTTACAATAAACCACAATGATAATCATAAATAGCACGCAACGTCCATACCAACACGAACCACGAAAATCAAACGAACCGTGGGCTTTTAAGATTGTAAAATAACCCTATCAGTCTCAAGTCTTATTTTAAACCCAAGATATGCATTCATGTATTTACAGTTCATTCGCTTCATGTACATTATGCACAATCAAAATAAATATAAACTAAATATAAAATAAATATAAAATCAAAATAAACATTTTTTTTTAAAAGCTATTTACTGAAATATAAATCTGTATACAATATAAATAAAATACAAGTAATAAATATTATAATTATGCTAAAAATGACATGTAAATCGCTTATAAAGCAACTACCCATTGGTAGCAATTATAAAAGTTCTATATAAAGAAGTAATATATTATCAGGTCCCGAGTTCTTCTTCTTTTCTGACGCCTCAGAGAGTTATCTGGAATAGTTTGGGAATAAGTCAGAAACATAAGGAACATTAAGATCATTGCGGATAAGTATGTTTGTTAGAAAGTAAGGAGCATTGAGGATTTTTCTAAGAGTTTTGGATTGTAAGCATTGTATACGAGATGAATTGGATGGTTTCGTGGAGCCCCATAGCTCAACTCCACACGTCCAAATAGATCTAATTACTTTTTTGTGAAATAGAAAAACATTAAAAAAATAATGAAAGTTCTATGATACAAGGTTTCAAGGACATCTCAAAAATTTAAATAGAAAAATTTATATCTTTACCTTTGCCTCTATATAGCTCGATATGATTTAGGGCAAGCTAGAGCAATAAGTATTTATTGGGTTTCCATTCTAAATATTCATAGTTATTTGCCGTTCACATCAATCTGTTTTATGAATATATTTTATACGAATCCATATGTTTTCAACATTTGTTTATTAAGTTATGTTAACGTGGCATATGCTCCCATTTCACAAGTATATGTCATAATTTGGCCCCCCAAAAACAGAACATACATGTATGCATACACTCACACAAGCACCGCAGCTACATTTGTAACATAAATTTACAACTAACCTAAATTTAATAAAAAGAAACGAAAAGTTTTGAACGATTTATTTCAGAAAGGAGATATAGAGTTTATCTTTAAATATTTTTTATTATCTTTTAATTGGTAGGTACAGCATTACAAATAAAATCATCCAATAAATATAATAAATTAGTAAGGCAATCACTCATAAGTGAAACATTAATAAAGGAATTACATTAGAAATTGCTCTGGCCATCATTTTTTTTTTTTTTTTTTTTTTTTTTTTTTTAAGCCTTGGAAGGTTATCGTGAATTGAAAAGGGATATTGAATAATTGAATAGCAAGTTGAGGGACTCGAGTGTTTGAATAGCAATGGATTCTATCATGAAAGGACAGGTATATGGAGTAAGCAAACACATGGAGCATTAAGATCTATGGCAAAAAGTTTGTTCTTATTAGCATTGAAAATTTGACAAAGAATATTAGGATCGGAAGCTAGATAAATCCAATACTTGACTGGTGCTCCAAAGTTATGTTCTGTATACCCACTTAGCTCTGATTAATGTCATTTAAGTAAGTCTTTTGTAATTTATTGGTATTTGAAGGAATTTTTTTGGTATATTTTTGTATGTAAAAGTATATTTTGTGTGAAGATCAGCATTATAACGAAAGTGAGAAAAGGGAATGCTTTCTGAAGGAAGGATATGTCCAGTTTAATTAGGTCATGTACAGGAGATTTTTTGGAAGGTAATCCTTGGATGACATTTAATATTTTTGAAGGATGGAATGCTTTAAAAGGATGTCTGGGTTAGATTATGAAGTTCTGCTTGAATACATTCAAGGTGAGTTGGATAGAGAATTTTAGGATGATGGTAAAAATTAGTATAGAGGTACTGAGCAAAACATTGGTGTATTTTTTCGTCAGGTCTTGACCTCGTCAAGAATTATTTTAAAGATAATAGTTACAATGTTTGTAGTTCAAAAGTATTTTAGTGGTCGTTCATAATAGTTTTGTCGGTAGTACTATTGTTTGATTTATAAAATTTTAATTTTCCAATTTTCACTTGTCGTGTATCTCATATGCATCTGAATAGTATAGTTATGGAGCAGAAAAATAATTTTATAAATTTATTGTCAAATTCACTTATCGTTAATCTTTTTTATAGATAAGTATGAATGTAGGGAGAAAATTGAAAGAAAAAAGTATATTTTGTAGATTAAGTAAATAATCAGCCATGAAACGATCTCACAGTACATATATAACACATCAATGTCATATACTGACTAGAAAATGAACAAATATTGATGTTTGTTAGAAAAATACCTAGCATTATAAAGTAAATACCAAAATATGATTTTTCTTTTTTTTCAAATAGATACAAAAAGTAATTTAATTATTTTAAATACTTAATATTTTACATAATAAAAACAATCTCGTAACGAAAATTTCCTTTAATTGTTTTTGTGATTGAACTAAAATAATCGTATTTTCATCCTATTTGCTATGAAATAAGGTCTGGACTTTTTAATTTTTAACTTTAAGTTTAATTATCTCATAACATAAATAAAAGACAAGAAACTACTCGACGTTTCCGACTACTCAAGCGTTTAAAGCTCCCAATAAATTACAAAAGTTCTATTTTCATGACAGTAATTAGACCCATTTGGACATACAGAGTTGAGCTTTGGGGCTCCGCTAAATCTTCCAATTCTTCTCCTATCCAATCCTTAAACCAACTTTTTCATAAAGATCTTAACGTTTCCCACTTTAATCCAATGATTCCCAACTTGCTTCAAACTCTATTCCCGATAACACTCTGAGGTGTCTGAAACGGAGATCAGCCAAGAGACCTTCTAATGTAGAACTTTTATTGAAGTACGTATAGTACGTAGTTTTAAACATGCCATTGTAATAGTTTTCCTTAAATTTCCTTTTTGTATGCAATATGAACAGTTGTAAATATCAATAAATAGTTAAAAATAAATAATGAAGTTATATCCAATCATCCAAAATTAAAAAATATTGACAGCATTACTATCGGTAACATTGTTTTATTTCCCATTTTTAAAGCTGAGTATTTCGTGTTTATGCAGAGATATTAGCTACGTACAAAAATCTTTGTCCAGTTCCTTTGTACGGGGCGTTTGCGGAGGTTCCCGACGTGGTGCAGATGCGAGAAGCGACAGGTGACGAAACCAGTTGGTTACAAAGCCGTGCCTCCTGGAAGGTCAAGGAGAAGGCTACGTCCACTCCTGAGCAAGTACCAAATGTGCCCTCATCCTGACGTGAAGCGAAACCGAAATAAGTGATGGTAGAATCAAAGATCAGCTTCTATTTTCATTTACATTGCTTTACTCATTTACATTCATTTACTTGCCACTCCGAAACAATGCCTAGTAAAAAATAACTAAAAATAAACGTCTATCAATTAAGTCTCGCAAAAAAAGATTTCAAGATAGTTTCAGCAATTTATGAAAAAAAAGGTGGAATGTTCCATTTATTTTTTCTATTTACTGTACAAGATAACCTAGTAAAGCTGCTAAATTAAGAATATTTTGACAACAAAGAACATCTTTGTTGTCAAGAAAAACTACCCATTGGTGAAACACAAAAGGAAGTTCTACATTATAAAATATCAGGAATATGAAGGAAAGGAAGATCATAAAACTGCAAAGTAACAATTAAGTTCCAAACCAATCGATACAGATTTTAAAGGAAAATGGACGTGGCAGGCTTACAAGACAATATACTACTCGTTGTTTCCGGCTACTCCAACATTTACTAAAAAAACGTTAAAAACTCCCAATAAATTACAAAAGGCTTATTAACTTGGCAGTAATTAGATCCATTTGGATATTAGCAGCTGTGTTTTAGTGCTCAACTAAACCTTCCAATTCTCCTTGAATCCCATTCTTCCAACACAAAATCCTTCATAAAATTCTCAATTCCCCTTATTATGTCACAAACAAACTTCTACATAAAGATTTAAATATTTCATGAGAGATGAAGTGCTATTATTGAGCAGTTCTTTACATGTCATTAGCATTTAACTGAAGTTTCTTGGTTGTACATAATGTATACAATATATGAAAACATATATAATATATTATATATGGTGGCGCGGTAGCTCAGTGGGAAAGGCGCTAGACTTCCATGCTCCGGGGCCCGAGTTCGAGTCCGACTGAATGCCGAAAATTTATTTTCTGGTATTTTGGCCGGGGCTTGGTTTAGGGACACGAGACTTTCCTTGGGCAGACCCAGCCTCGTTAATGTCGGTACCCTTAATCGGGGGCAAACCAGGCGGTTAAGCGAGTATTCTGGCCAAAGGTTAGATGTTCACTCATGAAACATTAAAATCTTTATGTAGAAGTTTGTTTGTGACATAATAAGGGGAATTAAGAATTTTATGAAGGATTTTGTGTTGGAAGAATGGGATTCAAAAAGAATTGGAAGGTTTAGTTGAGCCCTAAAACTCAGATGCTTATATCCAAATGGGTCTAATTACTGTCGAGTTAATAAGCCTTTTGTAATTTATTGGGAGGTTTGAACGTTTTTTTAGTAAATTTTGGAGTAGCCGGAAACAACGAGTAGTATATTGTCTTGTAAAATCTGGCAGGTCCATTTTCCTTTAGAATCTGTATCAATTGGTTTGGAACTTAATTGTTACTTTGCAGTTTTATGATCTTCCTTTCCTTCATATTCCTGATATTATGAAAGGATGATGGGCCCTGGATTTTCTAATGTAGAACTTTCTTTTGTGTTTCACCAATGGGTAGTTTTTCAAGATGTTCTTTGTTGTCAGAATATACTTAATTTAGCAGCTTTACTAGGTTATCTTGTACAGTAAATAGAAAAAAGAAATGGAAAATTTCTCCTTTGTTTTCATAAATTGCTAAAACTATCTTGAAACCTTTCTTTGCGAGACTTTTAATTGATTGGCGGTTATTTTTAACTAGGCATTGTTTCGGAGTGGCAAAGACTTAAAGCAATAATTACTAATGTAATATATATATATATACAGGGTGTTCAATATTCGATAGCCACCCCCTTTTTTTTCCACAGTTTTTGAAATTTTGAAACTTATAGGGTCTTAACTGTGCCAAATAAAGTTTCGTTTCAGGTTATTGTTTGCTTTCCAACCTTCTCCAGCGACCCTATCTTTGGAATTTTGAATCGATTTTATAGCGGTGAATTTTTTTATCGGTGGCACCATTTTGCAAAAATAAAATAAACTTTGAACAAAAATATGAAATTAAGGTACGACGAGCATCGAGAAATGTCGACTTGAAAGATTTCCCCAGAAAGGCTCAAATCTTTGGCAAGCCCGTGATGAAACTAATATCATTTATGTACTGGCTACGGTGAAAGCATATCCTCATTGAAGCATTGGGGACCTAGTCAGATGTACCCATTTAAGCTTTGGAACAGTGTGGGCCATACTAAAACAACACCATATAAGCCCGTAACACATTTCACTTCATCAAGCTCAAACTCCCCAAGATACTAAGAGACTGAGGCGAAGGTTCTGTTACTAAATGATTTTCCCTGGCTATGTCTCGAATGCTCCGATGAGGATATGCTTCCACCGTAGCCAGTACATAAATGGTATTAGTTCATCATGGGCTTGTCGACGATTTGAGCATCTCGGGGGAAACCTTCCATTCGAATATTGAACACCCTGTACATATATATATCATAACTCATGATAGCTTTAGAATAATATTCATTGACAGATACTTCAAGGAGTTTGATGCATTTGTGGATCTAATTGACTACTTAAAACTGATCAACTGTAGAGTTACCTATGATGAACATTCTATCAATTACATAGTTTTAAAATAATTAGTATTCGTTTTACTCTTTAGTAACTTTATAAGAAATATAAATAATTTCACGGAACGGCTATTAATAAATAAAAAAATATTTCAGACAAGTTGTGTTCATACTTTGCGAGCTTCGAAAGTTATTGATGTCTTTTTTAATAAAAAAAAAAAATGATAATAATGCTCATTACAGTTTAATTCAACATTCTAATCATTCATTATTATAAAAAATAATTCATTTTGATAAATAGGTGTGGGCTCACTTTGGTAAGTTAAAATGCATTTGAATAGTTAGGGAGTTGAAACATTGAAGCATTTTACAACTAAATATATTTTCGTAAATTAAATTATTGTTGAATATATTGAAAAATACGAATTGACTACCACTGTTTTGGCTTCTTGGCAGTGAGGACACAGCACGAAGGATGAGTACCACGCCATCTAGCGGAAGCCTCAAACACCAGGAGGACATCTGCTTCACATCCGAATATTCCCTCATCTTCTACAAATTTACTTTCAAGTCTTTTGCCATAGTCTAAATAATATTTAATTATTTCTATACTAAAAACGATTAGAGCTTTTTTTTTTTTTTTTTTTTTTTTATTTAGGTAGTAGTTCAATATACGGATTTGAAGTTGCAATATTGAAATGCGATATATTTTATTTATATTTAAAGGTATTATATGCTGCCTCACTCAAGGGCGGCGAGTAATATATATGACAATTAATCTATTCATACAATATGTACAATGAATGAGTTAGTAGAATTCAAATAATTAGCCTCTACTTATCCAAGAAATAAAATAAAATAAATATATAAATAAAAAGAGGAAAAATGTGTTAACTCAGTCATTTCATTATTATTTTTTTTTTTTAATTCACGTTTTCTCCCCTGGAATTATCGTCTCAGTACACAAAAATGTCAATGGATAGGCCGAATTAATTTTATGAAGAAAATACTAAACTCCAAAAAAGTTCCAAACCTGTAACACAAAAAGACTTTTCCTAAACATTTTTATAAAATTGAGTTAACACCTTTCACTAATCTCTTCAATTATACTCAGAAAAATATGTCGCTAATAAAAAAAAATAAATAAAAAAATTAGGTTGTGTTTTCTGTGAAACAAATGAGTGTACAGTATGTACTCAGTAAGACAAAATTGCACATCAGTATCGTAGATTTGTTTTTCGTAATAGAAAAAATTTTTAATATTCGTTTTTTTCTTTTTTTAAACAAATTATTGTTAACTGTAAATTATAGACTTGTTATTATATTATTTATGCATATGAATGTATGTAATAAAAAAGTATTTCTGTTTTGTAAATGTATTAATGTTTTATTTATCACATTATTAGTTATATTTATCACAAAATGATCAGTTTTATATAAATAATTATACTTCATTTACTTATTTTTAGTCGCCGTGTACTTTATCATGGCTACCACTAGGCACCATCTTATGCTTTTAAATTTTGTAATAAATAAGATTAAAGATCTGGCGATCTTTAAAAAACTTCAGAACATTTGGCTGATTGAATTGAAGGACTATTTTTAGTTCGTGATTGAAAAGAGGAGTTCCTGCCGTGGGGTGTTGCCCACAATTCCAGAATATTTGCTCCACTGATACTGATAGAGGGGCGTGTCATCGATAGCACAATTAATTATAAATATAGAAATGATACAACAAATAAACTAAGCAATTAATCAGGATTGATGAATTAATTGCCACTTCTATTGCTATTCTTTTTATTTGAAAACTAGTTTTATCATCATTTATAAAAAACATATAATTTCAAAACATCACCACTTTACATTATAGATTGTTTATATATAATATATTTTTAAAACGTAAGGCAATAAATCAAATGTATTAGACAGGAAAAACAACATGATCAATTAAGCAAAGATTAAAAGCACAAGAGTAAAACAAGCAAAAGAAGGAGAATTCCAACTTGGCTAATCATTTAAATTAAAATTACCATAAATTCTAGAAACTTATAAATTAAGTAGAAAATAGCCTAAAATTAAATATTTATGAATCATTAGATATAATGAAATCGTTCGAAACCAATCTATATATTAATTTAAATAACCAACACACAGTGAGCAAAAAATCATATCCGTTTCGATCCGTGTGTCATTTACCCCCCCCCCCCCCCCCTCCCAATCGAAACCGTTCCTTTTTGTTATTTACTACTTCACACTCTTTTAGATCTGGTGGTGGTTTTTCAGGTACATGATGTAACTTCAGAAAATGATATATGCTCTTCATGATGTTTGTCACGATGTACAAACATGTACAACACTTTTCGTAAATATTTATATGTTGAATAATATACCTATAATTTAATGTTTTTGTTTATTTCATTTCAGTCAATGTAGTTTAATTTTAAATAAGTTTTTTATTCATATACTTAATTTCTTTTCATATTCTTAGTATCAACATATGATTAACCTATTATACCGAAATAATGTATTTTACACAAATAGTATCTACCATCAAAATAGAAGACATTGATCATTAAGGTAATAGAGAATTTTTTTTTTGTTACTTATTTTTTTGGGGGGAAGTAAGTTGAAAAATTAACATCAAGTTTTTAAAAAAAAAATTAGCTAGTCCACTTTCAATTTTTTAAATATTTTTTCCCTTAGTTGCACTTCATTTTAGAACATTTTTTGGCAATAAAATAATTTTGGCCGCCAAAATGCTTTTTTTGCCCATAACGCTTAGTATGAGTTTGTACATTATGACAAACATCATCTAGAGCATACATCATTTTCTGAAGTTACATCATGTACCTGAAAAACCACCACCAGATCTAAAAGAGTGTGAAGTAATAAATTACAAAAAGGAACGGTTTCGATTGGGAGGGGGTAATAATGACACACGGATCGAAACGGATATGATTTTTGGGATTTGATTAACACAAAATAATACACATCGGCGTGATATAAGTCGGCTATTTTTTCAAAAAGTTTACTTTTAGTTTTTGAAGACATTTTTAATAAGTCTTCAAAAATGCGTTTAATTTTGAAATAATCGATCGTACGTGACTTTGCTGTATTAGTATACAGAAACAGCTCATTTTTATTATATTATGTTAAAGAAATAGCTCCATCAAATGCTGCTTTACAGCCATCTTATTTAACCGTTCACCTTGGATTACAGGTCGACAATTCAGGTAATTATTATGAACTCTTCCACTTTCATGAAATTTTTTTAAATATTTTTCCCGTATATCGGACGTCATTTAAAACATATTTATGCAATAAAATAATTTTCGCCGCCGAAATGGATTTTTTGCCCACTGTGCAACGTGACAATTACATTCAGACCTTCACTCCTATATCTTAATTCAGTCTCTTTTAGGAACTGATATTTTTCAAAAGTCCTTCTTAGATGAATACAAATATATTTTATTTTTTGTCATATATTTTCAAAACTTCAATATGTGTAATCTGTGTAGCAAATTGCTGATGTTTTTGAGATTGTTTGTACGTTTTTGGAACTGATAATGAATGTTTCGTATCCGAAATTAGTTTTCAAATAAAAATAATGCCAATAGAAGAAGCAACTTCCGCATTACTAATCCGAGAGTTTTTCATTGTACTTTTTGTATGAATGGATTCCCGTTAAATAAAGGTATTTTTGGCGGGAACAGGGGTGGAGTAGTGGTTCGATGCCGTTGCCTTAATTTATTTAACAACTTTAACTGGAACGCAATTACTTCAAATATTTAAGATTTAGAAAGTAGTTTATTAAAATTTAAACACTTTAGTAGATTCATATACTTAGCCAGATATCAATTCTATGATGTCAACAATTTAATGTCCACATATTCTCATCGTGGATTGTAGGAAAAGTAAGTATCCCAAATTTTTTCCACTCAATTTATTCCTTGTGAGTGAGATGGTTCGCCCTGCTTCAGTAAATTATCGCTCTGTTAGCACACAGAAGTGGAAATAATAGCAACGCATTTCCTAGACTAATTGCATAAAACTGGAAAAGTTGCATTAAAACCATTACTTTATTTTAACAATTTTCGTAAGATTTTATTATTTTTTGTTTTTAATGTAAACTACTGATCAAGTTTTTGAGACGGCCCTGAGCCATATTAGGTTAATTTAAAAGTTTAATATCTCCCTCTCTCTCTTTATCAATATTATATATATTACCATATAAGTAAAGAAATTAGATAGTTTTAACTAATAATTGAGATTTTATTTTTTATATAAATAAAAATCTTATAATGAATATTAAATTAATTGGAATAACCACTATTTTCGGGAGACCTGCGACGATAAGTTGGATTAATATCATTCCTAGTTTGCGTTTTTTGAACAAAATTGCGAGGATATTATTTTAAAAACCTGCCGTTGATCAATCAAGGAGAAGACATATTAAATCATCCGTAAAGCCCATGGATCATGGGAATTGATTTTAATTTCTAACCTCAAAAGTGTATGACAATGTGGCAAACCTCGTTTCTGCCATTCATCACTGTACATTTAAATTATTATTAGACTAAACTTAACTATTGTAAACCTTCCTAAAACTATGAAGAGGGCGTAATAAAAATTTGGTACAGATGGGTCAGTAGTTTTACCATGGTAAATTTTCAAACTTTACTGATTGTGAGATACCAATATTGCACCAAATGTTTAAATCTTTATTTATAATTTAATTGAATATTAGTAAATTTTATTATCAATTTCAAGCTCTGTAAAACACTACGTTATATATGTAACCTCAGTCGATATTCAAACCTCACTGGAATCCACATAATTATCGCATTTTTAATGACGATTTAACTTAAATTCTGTAAATTTTATAATGCTAAATGCTTGAACTGTAAAGATGATGTTTCAAATCGATCGATATTGCTTTTCAAATCGAATTTCAAATTTTTTTATCCAAAGTTTTTCTGATTACTATAGGGTTGGTTTTTTTTTTTTTTTTTTTTTTTTTTTTTTTTTTTTTTTTTTTTTTTTTTTTTTTTTTTTTTTTTTTTTTTTTTTTTTTTTTTTTTTTTTTAATTTATTTAAATCCATTTATTTTTCACTGAATAACAAACTTTTAAATTTACTGGTTTTTTTTCAGGGTGGTCTCAAACAATTGAACGGCAGTGTATATATAGATGCTTGTTGTATTTGTATAATATAGAGAAAACGATACATCGTAGCGTACGTATCGATATACCAGCATATATATATATATATATATATATATATATATATATATATATATATATATATATATATATATATAAATAATGTTTGTACACATCATGTATACACACCATGTATACCCCAGCACTAAAAAATATTTTTAACAAATAAATAACGAAGAAAATTAAAAAAATATATATATAATTATTAAAATAATAAATGCAACAATAATTAATATATGTCGTTTTAATTGATTATACATGTAGAATATAATATCGATGCTAATTATTTTCATTGTCTGATTGAAATTATATAAATAGGTTAATTAATTAATTATATGTTAATATTGATAAATAATTCACATAATTGGTGCGTTCGATGTAGTTCAATGCATGTTGGCAGATGCTGGTTGCAGAGACCATGAGTTCAATATTAATAGCTGTGTTTATTATCTATAATAACATCGATTTATCAATTATAACAAACAAGACAATAATTAGGGTAGCAAGGAGGCACCTCGGGGCGTGCACGTCATTCAGGTGGGGGGGGGGGAAATCGTGATCACTTATTTAAATAAATAACGAATATATTAATATTTATATTTATAATATTAATATTTTACGTTATAGTAATGATAAAAAACCATTAAGATTTTCTTCACATTTTGAAATCCACAACATTGAAGTATTGGTCATATATAACAGTATTTTGTATATCTTGTCAAGATATAAAATTAAGTTAATTTTTATGTTATTCACTTTTTTGAATGAAGGATATAATAAAACCTGAACATGAACAATTACGGCACAGAAACTATCACTTTTAAATAAATAACGAATATATTTATATTTATATTTATAATATTAATATTTTACGTTATGGTAATGATAAAAAACCATTAAGATTTTCTTCACATTTTGAAATCCACAGCATTGAAGTATTGGTAATATATAACAGTATTTTGTAGATTAGATTGATTGTTTTTGGACACTCAACTTCTATGGTCTTTAGTGTCCTGGTTCCTTAGTGTTTTTCTTTTTTTTTTTTTTTTTTTGATTTTTCTTCAATTATATTTTTTCGAAAACGTTATGGTGCTTCAAACATGTGATAATTTTGTCAATATTATCTTTGTTATCTCCAAGCATTACCGAGAGTCTTCTTTCCAGTCGTACCTGCTCAAAAAAAGTTTCGTACAGCGGGCATTCCTCGAGGATATGCCATTGTTTGATGTCACTTTTAATTATTTTTAATTTGTTATCTGCCTGGTTTTCATGCCATAATTCTATCCAAGTATGCCTGGCTAAATACTTTAAAAAATTGCAAACGTCCGAAGGGGTATAAATTGTTTTGATGTCTAGCGAGGAAATGGCTGCTTGCTTGGCTGCTTCGTCTGCGGCTTCATTCCCTTTTATCCCCACATGGGATGGTATCCAGATAAGTACCAAGTTCTTTTGTGAATCATTTAACATTGAGGCATATGCCTGTGCCTTTCTTATGACTGGATCCTTGGTATACAGGTTAACAAAAGATATTATGGCAGAAAGGGAATCAGTAAATATGGCAAGATTTTTTTCTTCCAGGTGCATAGCGTAGTGTAACGCCGCAGTAATCGCCCAGCATTCCGCTGTAAAGTTACTGGTGATAGGCGGAAGTTTGTATTTCAAAATCGTAGTGTCCAAAACAACGGAACACCCAACATTGTTGTTTGATTTTGAGCCATCTGTAACTATGAATTTAAAGTTTTCGTATTTTTCTTTAATTTTGTTAAATTCTGTTAAGTATATTATTTCTGAGGTGCTAATTTTCGAATATTTTTTTAGTGTTAAATCTATTGTTGGAATTTTTAGAGTCCATGGTGGATATTTCAAATCATCGGTTGTAGGTTCGAGGTGTTGTATTTCTTTTATATATTTTCCGGCTCTGATTCCCAACGGGGAAGGCAGTCTTTGGTTTTCCAGAAATCTTCTGATCTTTGGTTGGAACACGGGTATCCAAGCTGGATTTTTGTTATTGAATTTTAGCCTACCAATATAACCGCAGGCAAGCTGGTGTCTACGAACAGCTAGTGGTGGTTGCCCAGCTTCAACACAAATGCTACATACAGGACTAGTTCTAAATGCACCTGTTGCGAGTCGTAGACCAGCATGGTGGACCGAGTCAATAGCTGAAAGCTGGGTGAGGTTCGCTGAGGAGTAAATAAAACTTCCATAGTCCAGTTTGGATCTTATCAGGCACGTGTAAACTTTAATCATGCTTGCCCTGTCAGCACCCCAAGAGCAGCCAGCAAGAACTTTAAGAACATTTAATCTCTTGGATGATTCTGACTTTAACCACTTGATATGTTCTTTCCAGCTCAGTTTAGAATCAAAAACCAGGCCCTTAAAATTTAGTACTTGGTACAAAGTTTAAGTTGATGCCTCTGTAAGTTAGTAATGGTGGAGGAGTTGGTGTTCTGCGTTATGAAAACATTATACATTTCGTCTTTTCAGTAGAGAATTTTAAACCTGATTGTGTTGACCAAATTTCTAAGTTTCTTAGGCAGTTTTGCAATATTCTTTGCATCCTCTCCGGTCTCTAAACGATAGAAGCAATGCCAAATCATCAACAAACAGAAACGTTTTAATCGATTTGGGTATACTGGTCGTAACTTTGTTTATGGCTATTGCAAAAAGAGCACAGCTTAGGACACTTCCCTGTGGAATACCCTTGTTCATATTTTTGATTGAAGAAAAACTGTTACCTATTCTGACTTGAAAAGTTCGATTTTTAAGAAAGTTTTTAATCAGACAGAGAAGACGACCCGTAAATCCACATTCTCGCAGCTGTTGTATGACGAGTGCTGGATTCAAGTTGTCGTACGCTTTTTCAATGTCGAAATAAATTCCGATGCATTCTTTCTTCTCTGCAAAGCTACTCAGTATCTCGTATTCCATAGTTACAAGATGGTCATTTGTTGAGCGACCTTGCCGGAATCCACTCTGTGCATTTGATAATAAATTGTTCGTCTCCAATATCCATGTAAGACGCTTGAAAACCAATTTTTCCAACATTTTACATACACAACTTGTAAGTGAAATGGGTCGATAGTTTGATGGGAATAGTTTATTTTTGTTGTTTTTTAAAATCGGAATTATTACTGCTCTTCTCCAGATCTCTGGAAATTCTCCAGTGTACCAAATACGGTTATACAGGGTTAGGAGAGCGTTCAGTGTCTGTTTTGGAAGATTTTTAAGCATTTCATTATGTATGTCATCTATACCTGGTGCAGTCGGTTTCAATTCATTTATATTCGCCTTTAGTTCATCCATTGTAAAAGGAGTGTTGTATGAATTTTCAATGTTGTTGTCGCTATAATGCAAATTTTCTTCATTTTCTTCTATCTGATGGTCTTGGGGAGAATATATATTTGAATAGTAGTCTGCAAAATATTCGGCTAAAGTGTTTGAGTCTTGTGTAAAATTTCCATTAATTAATAAACCTGGTTGATAATATAATTGTTTCCCAGTTATGCTTCGTATTTTCTTCCAGAATAGTCGTGGTGGAGTGTCTGTTGAGATTGAGTCTAAAAATAGGTTCCAAGAATCTTTTTTTTTATTTTTAATTATTCTGCGAGCTATTGATCGTTTTTTTTTATATTCTATTATATTTTTTTGAGTAGGTCCTTTTTGGAATAATTTTAGGGCTTTTCTTCGGTTTTTAATAGCTATTTTACACTCGTTATCATACCAGGGGATGCTTCTATTAATTTTTGTACTGGTTGAGGATCGTGGGATTGAGCTTTCTGCTGCTGCCAGGATCGATGATGTAATTTGATCATTTATCAATTCACTGCTACTTCCCTCAGATATATCGGTTTCCGCTATCTGGATACTGCTTTTGAATTTCGTCCAGTCGGATTTTTCCGTAATCCACTTAGGATATCTTTCAACCAGAGTGTTATTATTTGCGAAATCTATGATCAAGGGGAAATGGTCACTAGAGTATTGATCTTCGCTGACTTGCCAGTTGAGGTGAGTATAAATGCTGGAAGTACACCAAGTCAGATCTATGCAGGAGAAAGAGTGATAGGCTGGGCTCAAGTATGTTGGCTGTCCTGTATTAAGAAGAATAGAATTAGAATTGTCAATAAGTTTTCTTATAACAGTTCCTCTCGTAGTATTAGTCGAAGAACCCCAGGAAGTGTGATGGCCATTAACGTCGCTCGTAACGATATAAGGAGATGGCAGGTTATTCAGAAGATTTATGAGATCCTTTTCAACAAAATTTTCGGGTGGTAAATATAAATTTAATAGATATACCGGGAAATTTAGGTAGAGTTTGGCAACAATAGCTTGCAAGGGAGTATTGATAGTTAATATCTCAGACACGACCCTATTATGTACTGCAACCAACACGCCCCCACACGCTCTATTTCCGTCTATGTAGTCGTTTCTGTAAATTTTGTAATCTTTTAATTTAAATTGCTTATTTGGTAAAAGTTTACTTTCTTGTATACATATGGCTACAGGTTGATATTTGTTAATTATCAATTTTAGTTCTTCATATTTATTCAAAAGTCCGTTACAGTTCCACTGAATAATAGTTTGTGGTAGTGACATTTAATGAGAAAAAAAAAACAAAAAAAAAAAAAAAAAAAAAAAAAAAAAAAAACATAAAGACGAAAGAGTAATAGAAAAAAATATAGAAAAAACTAAAACTGAAATAGTAAATATTAACTGAAATATATGATGATGAATACATCAATTAATTTCCATTTTTTCTTTAGTCTTTGAAGTGCATCTAGTTTTACTTCTGGTTTGTCTTTGTTTAACTTCTGTCCATTCGCCATGTTGATTTTGTGTAAAATCAGAGGCAATG
This sequence comes from Euschistus heros, assembly GCA_003667255.2. Lineage (NCBI taxonomy): Eukaryota > Metazoa > Arthropoda > Insecta > Hemiptera > Pentatomidae > Euschistus > Euschistus heros. The sequence goes on from RCWM02000143.1 coordinate 702,251, forward strand.
ATAGTATCAATAGGGGGAGGATCGTTAAGGGTTTGGGGATATGGGGACCACCTCACCTGGGGGGGGAATTTGTGCAGATGAGGTTGAAGGTAAGGAAGCTGGAGATGAAAAGGTGGGAAAGGAAGATGATGGAAAAGATGACGAGGTTGTAGAAGATGAAGAGGTTGTGGGATATGTAGATGGAGCAGGGAAAGGAGAGAGGGAAGCAGTGGGGGAAGGAGTGGGGGTTTCGGTCAATTTACTTACGACTGAAGCGCTGACCGGGACGCATTTAATAACATCAATGGGCTGCTTAAAAACAGTTAGCTTAGTATTAATTTCATCAGTTTGGACACTAACACTTTTTTTATTATTTTTTAAAACATTAGAAAATGAAATATTTACTGAAATCGGGTGTAATGTCTCGTATTTCTTTTTTGCTGCAAAATAAGTAATTTTTTCTGATTCTTGAATACTTTTAATTTCTTTTTCTTTTATAAAAATAGGACATACTTTTGAAAAAGAGTCATGTTGACCCATACAATTAACACATTTTACAGGGGCCACTGCATTCCGTGCCCTCATGTTTAGTTTTGCCACAATACCTACATAGCGCCTCTTTTTTACAAGCTGTTTTAACATGACCGAATTTTAAACACGAATAACAACCAGTGAGATTTGGTGTAAATTGTTTAATTTCCACATTATAAAAACCTATTTTAATTTCTTTCGGCAAGTTGGGGTTGTTAAATGTAAAAAGATAATTGTGACTATTGAATTTTTCACACCATTTTTAAAATATGTCATTCTTTTAACATCCGCCACGTTTTGTGGTTTTAATTCTTCTTTTATTTCATCTAAACTAACGCAGTCTAAATCAGGACACCACGCGAGGCCTAGACTTCTATTTAATTTGAAATGAGGTTCCACTTTAATTTTTAAATTATATAACATATTGCATTTTAAAATTTTATCAGATTGAATTTTTGAAAAAGTTTCCACTAATAGTGTGCCATTTCTTAATTTTTTTATCATTTTCACCTCAGCTACTAGAGAATTTATTCCTTTATAGATCAAAAAAGGTGAAACCTTTTTAAAATCCAGGACATTTCCCTCATCATCATTTTCCTCTCTACTAATAATAAAAAATTTAACACATGATTGATTAGTGTCACTATTAGTTTCAGTAAGGTTTTTAAATTTTTCTTTTTTCCTCTTGCGAGGAGGAGACTCAGCCATAATGGCTAATGAATATTAATAAGAAAAAGCACAATATAATAATAAAAGAAAATAAACGAGAGAGAGGAAAAAAATATAAAACAAAAGCGATATACAATAAATAAAGAAAAAAGTAAAAGTTCAGCTCTTATCTGAGTAGTTGTTCGAGTTAATCCTTGGCAGCTCCACAACACACGTCTTCACTCTACCGATTCTAAACACAAAACCCAGTATTTTGTATATCTTGTCAAGATATAAAATTAAGTTAATTTTTATGTTATTCACTTTTTTAAATGAAGGATATAATAGAACCTGAACATGAACAATTACGGCACAGGAAATATCGGGGAAGAGAATTTGAAAACAAAAGTGATAATAATTAAGATATTATAGGACAATAATTTGCTTAAATGCCGTTGTCACTACTTCGAGTCCATGACAATGATAAGTAGAAAAAAAAACATGACAATGAGAATGTTGACTTAAAAGAGGGTTTCCTTAAAAAACAATGTCGATTTATCGAAAGTAAAAATAAGAATGTTTTTCTAGAATAGGCCGAAAATGAAATTATATTTAAAAAGATAGTTTCAGCAAAAAAAATAGGATTACAAACGAACATTGCAATGAGAGATAATAAAAACTCTAACCTTTTTCATAAGTTCATACGTGATATAAATGAATCTGCATACTTTTACGTCTTCCCGGAGTAGACAAGTTTAAATTCCTATTGAATATGGTCGTTCGAATCCTCTTGCGATAAGAAGTGAGGTTGTGATGTACTTGGATCGAAAGTAGGATCGGTTCACAGTAAGAATACTGTGTGCTTCTTCTTCAGTGTCTGCGAAGTAAGAGTCAGAGCTGACATTTACGTTCACAAAATCTGGACACTTCGGTACAGAGTGCTCTTCTCTATGTAACACAGGTCTCATTGCAGATTTTAAGTTCGGTTATTCAACTGTGTATTTTGTTTTGGATATGATGCCTTTTATATTCGTTTAGGAGAAATAGCAATATGTTAAAAAGTCCTGCGGTTCCCCCCAAATCATAGGAACCATTTTTCATCGTCTCTGACTCTTGAATGTCACCAAAAACGTAACTAAAATTGTCAAGATGACCTATACACTTTCTTGACATATTCGAAAAATTGTAGCAACCAATAGAACTTGGGAAACAAAGAAAACACTGAAGATGACCTGGAGAGCAAACGCTTGTCTAAGCAGACTCATTGACAATACAGTAATTCCCACTAACAAAAGGTGAGATTTAAGCATGTATGAACATCTCTGATCATGACCAGCCTATTCTTGATGTATTGTCTTGTAATCTTATTCCTCACCTCATACAATGGGTAACACTAAATAATTTTGTTAAATCACCTGAAAAATCATACAAACATATAAGCATCGCTATAATTAAGAAATAAAAAAATGTCTGTCATAAAAAAAGCCCTGTCTGGTGGGAAAACTCTGACAACGTATTTAATTCAGGATGTGAAATACTACTAGAATTGTCATTTAATTTTTTTTTTTTTTATTTCATGAACTAATAACGTTAAAGAAAAAAATTGATTGGGTTATACATTTAGCTATCGAATGAAAGCGTAATTGTTTAAATATATTTTTATGTTAGATTTAAATATTTGCTGTAATAGGAAAATCATATATTATTTATAATATATTGGATTTGTGCCCATGTACAATATCATTCTGGCATTTTAATTTAATTAGTATCATAAAATAATCAAGGAATATTTTTTAGACTCCATATACAAGTTTTTTTTTATTTATCACCTATATATGTAATATTTCGAAAAATATCCCTCAGATAATTTAAATAACAACACTGCAAGGAAATTTTTTTTTAGATGCTCTTCTAATTATTATTTACCATTTAATAGTAACTATTTTAAATTTTATATTAAATAGAGTTATCAAAACATATGTCAGTAGTAAAGAGCACTAAAATTTAAAGGTTTGAAATAACATCAAAACTGTCTCTCCATATTTGTAGTACACTAAAATTGGTTACAATTACTAGTCCAACCATTAGCAGAACTCGCTAGTGTCCACTATAAATAAACAACATTAATAATAACAAAGTCAACTTATCTTTGCAAAACGAATATTGTATGGAGTTGTTTGTCAAGTCCCAGGGCAAGTCTTTCTACAAAAATAGCACGAACTAGAACGAACAGAATAAGCATCACCTTTCTAAATAATTTATCTACCTGTTAATTAGGACGGATTGATAAATACAGGTAAGAGATAAGGTTCCAGGATGCACTGGGGAAGGATTATTAACGATGGGGGTACCTTTTTAGGTAGGATCGCTTCTACATTAGGGACCGTACTCATACCAGGGTCGTTTTCACCTTCCCCACTGATTTATACTTTGTTGTAGAGACGAAACTAAAACCTCGACGCTTAGGGAACATGTCCCTCGATCTGAATTGTAAATGTTATAAAGTACTAGGAATGGCTAAAACAAGTCAATAAGTTAGCGGGCCAGTCCACGCGTTTGACCATTAGTGCAAGAAAGGGAAATCGGAATCGAAAACTGAGACCAGGGACCAGATGTCGAAATTATTACAATTTTGATTTTTTAAAAATTATGAAATAAAACATATTCAGAATAAATCTCATATTAAGATTGATGAATATTTTTCCATTTCATTGAGATTTTTTTAATTTGAAACCTAGTGGATTCTTTTTTCTCGTACTAGTTAGAGAGCATCAGTTCAAAAAAAATTAGAATATTTTTTTTTTTTGAAATATCAGCACTTTTTTGCATAGTGCATATGTTTTAAAGTTTAAATTCATGAAAGGCAGGAAATCAAATATGTTGGCACTGACCTCAGCTAAGGAGGCAAAATGAAAAGGACTCCTGAAAGATATCAAGACATACAGCAGACTGAATGTATGGCTAGGTACTGATATCTTTCAGGAGCTTTTTCATTTTGCCTCCTCGTATGAGTATTAATATGTTTGATTTATCGTCTTACATTTTTAGGAATATATATATTTACTTCTTGAGGATAAAAAAACCCAGAATATGTTCAATTTTTTATCCCAAACACTATGATGAGGGTTACAAAGAGTCACATTTGCTTTGGATGGGGTTTCGACTAATTTAAAATAGGTTACATTTGAACTGTAAAAGGGTTGCTACCAACTTGGGATGGGTTTCATTTGATTGGTGAAAGGTTACACTTGACTTGAAAAAGGTTCAAATAGACTTAAAATTCCTATGTATGTGTTAAATGTTAATGTTTTGAAAAGCATTTCAGTATATTTTTAGAACTGTTGATAAATGATAGATAGATGTATTATAATCTGTAATACCTATTGCTAGGTTAGTCTTCTATGTCCCGACTTGCTCCCATGTACCCCACCTCTATTCTCATTTAAGTTGGCTTTATCCCACCTTCCGTAGACAAAATTTCCTCTGAACATTCCTTTACCAAATTATCAGCACCCTTCATCCTTCCTGTATTTAAAATATGCTTCAATTCAGATCTGCAGTTAAATCAATGAACACAAGATTCAGTCTTTCTGATCTGCATGTATTCCAACGCTCATTTTTCATCCGCTTAACCATCCTCTAGAATTGTATTCCTCCTCACATCAGACAAGCAAAATACCTTAAAACATTTAAATATCCCTTTTTTCAGTACCACATTCGTACCCAAGGCGACGCTTAAATTCCACTAACTAAAAATTTCTCTTATTCTGAACATGATATTTAAACATGTGTATCGTTCTTTTTTTGCGCTACAATAAGCATTGTACTATAGGGATTTATTTCTTACTCCATTAGTGGATTGTCCTCTTATTTTCCTGTCTATATATTTAAGTTAATATTTATGTATATACTATCTTTATCATTATTCTTTTTTGGCATAGGTTTTGACACGCTCTAGCTCTGTGGATATTGCTCCAATCAAAAATTTGATCATAGTTTCTTCATCATAAATTTAATGAAAAATATTTTGGTCATATAAAAATTGTCTCTGGGACCCACCGTTTGGGAGCTATATTGGTTTGAATGAAAAATGTAACGTTTTGTCTACATTTTATAAGTTTTGGGAGCTTTTTTGACATTTTCTAGATCAGTTGGTGTTTCTCGGATCAAAAATTTGCCGACAGTTTCCAAATCAGAAGCAGCATATATTTCAGTAATAGATTATAGATAGACCTATCCTTGATCTATTGTTTTTCCCAGTCAGTGAAATGTAGAGTTTTTTCTTTAATTTTGTCATTTGAATAAGTCTCTCAACAGATGTAACTGTATTAATTTCTGTACTTATTCGCTATTCTTAAGGGACTTCGCTTCAAAATAAAATTATTTTTTTATATTCTTCTTATAAAAAAATTCCATACAAGTGGCAAATAATTCATCAATCCTAATCGCATATTTAGATTTAAAGGTAATTTAACGAACAATATAATATGAAAACTATATAAAATTTATTTTTACTCTTCCCTTGCCTGATTAGTTTAGTAGGGCCTTGTAAATTTTATTATCTATAAATTATATTTTATGCAATAGACAATAAATTATAAAAGAAATAGACAATTTTTTATTACGAAACATCCGTAAGTTAGCCATTGCAGAGAGATAATGCTAGGGAATGGGACTGTTAGCTAAAATGATCATTCCTCTTTTTAAATATTTACCGAATCAGTTAGCTGTCATTTTCAACTTTTGCCCTGTCGTTATCTACCATCGATTACACGTTAAAACGATACTGGCATCTTTATGAAGCTCCTTAAAAAATTATAAGACAAATAGCGCAAGAAAATTGAGAGGATTCATCAATAACGACTCACAATTTATACTAAACGGGGTCTTCATTTTTTAAAAATATAGTCCTATAATTTACATGAATAATATCATTGGCAACATTATGCAACAGTTTTCAGAATTAGTTATACCTACTTTTCTTAATTCGAATTCCTGGCCTACTTTTATAATTTTAGTCAGTTCGATTAGACAATAAAAAATGACTTTAATATATCCAACGAGAAATTAGTCACAAAGAATGGTAAAATTAGCAAAAGTTAAACATTTTTAATTTGTTTGTTTGTTTTAAATAAAGATTTATTTAAGTAAGTCTAACCACTAGACGCGTCACTAAACTTCAACCAGAGAAATAAAATATTCTCAGTGGAAAAAAATAGCACTGTTCACATACACACAAGAACGTAAAAAAAAAAAAAAAAATAGGAGGAATAATTTGAAATTTATCAAGTTTATTAACATCTCACACAAAATGTCAAATAATATTCTTTCTTCAGGATTGAAATATAGTTGAAGTATGCCTAGAAAAATAAGCCAGTAATTCACTGGCTAAATATCCCTGCTGTGAAGAAGTGGATAAGTCAAAACTTTACACTTTTTAGTAGAGCACAGCATATTTTCGACCGGTTTACTAAACTTTATTTGTGCTAAAATAAATACTTTAAGGCCTTATTAAGAACTATATATTCATATTGCAGATACTAAATACTCTGCATTGAAATTTAATAGTTAACTCGGTCAAGGTAATTTTACTTAAGCACTTCTTTAGGGTGGTTACCGATATTAAAGCATGATAAATAGATCTATCAACATCTGCCAACAGTTCTTATTTAATAGCTGAAACTGATACCTTAACCTCCCAACTTTACATTTTTGTCACTACAACCTAAATGTCCTGTTCGAATGTCATCACCGGAATGTCTTCGCCAGGTGGCCCAATGAAGCCTACCTAAAGTTACCAATCAGCAACCAATATCTCAAGCCCAGTTTTGGAACAAGGATTCAAGGTTGCCGAATCTAATTCTTCCATTCCTTAGTATTTTTAGTCTATACTATTATATAAAAGGACGTGCCATTTTTCGTTTTGTGATTACTGACAACGAAAATTACTAAACCAATCTGTACTAAATTTATCTTGATTTTCTATTAAATATTTATAAAAAAATTGCGACAACAGTGAAGTTTGAAGAGTGGCCGATAGGCACCATTCTACAACGGAGGTTACTAAAGTGTTATACAGAGCATGACATTGATAATACAATTTACATATATTCGATTAAATTACTAAAAAATATTTAAACATGTGGTGCAACATGTGGATCCCAGTGAAGCTTAAAAAGCACCATTCTAGAATAGAGTTTACAATGGTAAAACCACGGAATCCATCTGTATCTACGATATCAAATTTCAACTTCATAATTTTCATAGTTCTATGAAGGTTTAGCAATAATAAAATTTACAATAATTAAAATTAAAATACACAAAGTTGAATGACAGAAAGGAGGTTCGGCACACTGTCATAAACTTTTATAGTTAGAAATTAAAATCAAACCAGTTGAAATCAATTAAACTATTTCTTCCGAATAAAAATTATCAAATCAAAATCTCGAGCCTTTGCTTTTTGATATTTTGGGTGAAAATATGATTTATGGGACTTAAATTGTTTCTTAATAGTCCATCTGGATTACCAACTTATTCATTATAATTAAAAACTGGGTGTCTTATTATGCTTTTACGCTCATCTTCAAACACCTTATTAGTGCAATTGTAACCATTTTAAAAGTTATTGCTAATCGTGAAAACATCATCGAAGAAATAATGCTTAGTTGCATACTTCAATACAAGATTTTTATCAATAAAAAAATAAAACTTTAATTATTAGTTAAAATTATCTGAGTTCTTTAATTATGAGAGCGGGCGTAGCCTCGACAGGGAATACTATTGTTAACAATATAACAGGAATTCGATGTACAAAACCTTTATACATACCCTCTTTTCATATGTTATTTATTTATTTTAATCCAATGATATGTTTATATTTTTTTTTAATTTATCGAAACCGAGACGTTAAGTGATAATTAAAGCAATTGTATCACAATTAATCCATGGATTGCGCAATTACTACCTCAACGTCTAATACAACAAGGAACACGCTTCAGATCGATATGGAACAATACTAACTACTTACAATAGGTCAGTTTTCAAAACTTTAGGGAAGTATGTTTCGTAAAAACTATTTTGAATTGATTCTATTCCATAAATAATTCTATTCTATTATACCTAATTATAAAAGAATTTAAATTGGGGTAATAGAAAATAAACGTATGGTGATAACCAACCTAAAAAGTGTTACCTTTCTGTTTCTTGAAACGTATTAATTTTTAGTGAAATTCATGTTTTTATTTTGTTAAAAAAAAAAAAAGTGTAGCTGTTGGTGTATGGACCAGACAATAATAACAGAGTGGGCTGCAGAGCCAGGCATAGCTGGATCTCTTGAAATAAATCAAGTGATATGGACGCTATCACGGCACGGAACCAAAGACGATTCTCGGACCTCAACAACCTATGCCACTAGCTCGACCAGCTCCTATCGACATGCACCAGCAACAGCAAACCTGTTCAGGTATGAGGAGAACTATTACCCAGGCTACATCTACAGTTGATAATGATTTATTTAATATGATTCATGAATTATATAACTTAATCCAGTCTCTTTTCAGTCTCCTTCAACGACTATTGTTAGACGAAAGACTTACATGGAAGTCCAAAGTTCTTCGTACTATTGTAAATGCTCCATATTATGTCTCCAACAAAACCCTACATAACGATATCAATATACCTTTCCTCGTTGACTTGATACCCATTAAATTCTCCAAATTCTATCGACATCTTCCCAACCACCCTAACCCTCTGGCTTTTTCACTATCCGATTCCAAATATCCCTATAACCCGCCTTGCAGAGTAAAACGGCTGTGGCCCCAAGACATATTGTAAATATTAATTTTGAACAAGAACATTTTTCACATCTAATGCAATTTCAGAAGCATTATTCAGCCTTTTTTAAAAAGTATAAATATGTATTTAATGGACAGAAAGTGATAATACAGCTAGACAAGCAAGCTTAGGAGCTATAATATTTTTTATTTAAAGATGCTTAGTAATAATTATTGTATCAAAGCATAAGTTTCTATATATTTTACAATAGAGCTATATTAATAATATTGCAGGGTGTGTAATGCGGAAGGAGAGAGAGCCCCCACCTCCGGCGATGCACTATCGACTAGGCCTCCTTACTGAGGAATTACCTAAATCTGTATTGATTTTGGGGGGCTTTTACTTGGGACTGCAAGGCGCAGCGCCGCTCGCCCCCCTTCACGGCCTATCCTTTCTAACATTTTTATTTTATTCAATCTACTACTAAAACATTTTATATTAATTGAAAATACAAAAATAATGTGTCAACTGCCATCATAACAGGCAAGGTGTTATACAGAACCTATAATAAAATAATTGAGTATAAAAAAGTAAGGAATTTATTGAATCGGCCTTTGTTTAAATCACAATAAGGAAAAATCCATTTAAAAATGTATGTACTTTTCCAATCATTTCCCCAATATTGTCAATTGTATCTTTTAATTCATCGTATCAGGAAGCGATTGTAGGTTCATGAATTCGAGATAAATAACGAAAACTAAGGTTACAAAAAAAAAAAAAAAGTTAAAATCAAACGAAACATTAATATTAATAAAATTTATGAATATATATAACCTACTGATATTCTTTTCCTGAATTTTTGCATCCGAATCATTATAGGTGCTTACAAATAATACTTATAATAGAATGACAGGTAATAAATGCTTTTAAGCCCTCAGTAAAAAAATAAACAATAACAGCTTCACTAAAAAGTACGAGCAGTTTCTTGTCGTTTAAGTCTTGTATGTTAATAAACGATAGGAAAAGAAGTCTTAGGTACGTGACGAAGAATGAAGTTTATTTTATAAATTTTTTTGGGATTCATTTTAATGCTCCACTTTCGAAGGCTTTCTTGAAAATAAATATGATGGTTCGCACTTGTTCAGAAATGCAATCTCATAGAATACCAAAAACCATTTTAGATGGAAAACTTAATAGAGAAAAATAACTGTTTTTATGAAATAGAGACCAGGCCATTCATTAATTAATAGATCATAACTGACCCTTCAGCAAGGAATTCCGTAAAACTGAACGTTGGTAAAGAAAAAAATAATAAAGATATAATACTTCCATTAAGTACGGAATCCATGAACATGGTGTGGTGACATGTTACCGTGTTATTTCCTACATCTGTTGTGAATGAAATGTTTCGAGTTAGTTGGTAATTGTAATGTGTTTGCAATTTCCTCTTCAAATTCAATTTTTTGCTTTATTAATACATCACTTGCGGGAACATACCTATTTCAATAACATGTTCCTTTCAGTTCCTTGTGAGTGACACGAGGTACGAGGAAATTCTGACCGAAGCATACCCTCTAATTAGCAGCTACTGTTTCCGTTATTAACTATTGTGCATCATTGCTAATATGATTTGATTTATGTTATTTTTGAACCACTCCATCAATGATTTCAATATCAATGTTTATATTTAGGTGAAGTATAAATTATTTTACCAATTAGCAGTCTACTTTTTTACTTATAAAGGCAACAAAGGGCATATTCAAAATCTCTTATTAATAAAGTATTATTCCTTATCATTTCAATCATTCATTTACCCGTCAGCAACATAATTCATAGTTTAGGACAATAAGTAATAATAAGTTCATAACCATGCCTCATTTACAATAAAATAAAATAATGTGATTAAGATAAGATAAAAAAAATAACTAAATACGAATGAAAAAACATTTATACTAAGAAAATCCCAGCCAGCTTCCACCCTAACTATATGAGGAATTAAGCAAGGCTCTAGGATAAAAATTTGTTTAAATAAAATTTTTTATTAGGTATTACAATCTGCCACAAAAGCGGACAATAAGTAATATGGATGGATGTCTTTATGGGCCTATTCTTACATTAAATGAAATAAAAATAAATAAAAGAGAAGAGAAAAAAGTAACTAAAGAACCTCGAACCAAACTATATTATTGTTTCTATTTATATATATTATATAAAGAAAAATAAATAAATAAATTTAAAAAAACACTATAACAGCTGTAAAAATAACAATTAAATTTAATGAAAAATTATAAATATTATAGAATCATATTCTATTTACTCAGTCAAAAGACTCTAGAACTAAACATGTTCCCCCACTTATGGAGGGACAATTCAGGTCCAATAAGATCCCAACGCTGCTCCCTCATCACTGGTGTATAAAACCCAGTGGAGGCAGAGTGAGAGTTCTGAAGCTGTAAATATTCCTTACACGAGAGAAGCTGGACTCTATGGTGGTCGAATTTTATAACGGTTCTCAAAGCTATTGACTACATTTTTAATTTGTAAATGGGGTGTGCTAAACTAGAAAGGCATTGAGATAGAGGATTTTAATGATAAGTAAGGTTTTGATGAAGTTTTGAGAATTCAACCATTATAGATTATAGAACAAAAAGGATAGATACTTAATGTTTTATGGAAGGTTTTCTTGGAGATATATCTATGGTTCTCAGAAATTTGGGTAGCAAGGATTATATATTTTGCTAGGTTTTATTGGGTTGTTTCACATGAAATGTCCGATTTTATAATATTTGAAATACATAGAGGATTTTGCGAGTCTCTGTTGTTGAAAAAGCTCGATACATGGGTACCTCACGATCTCACTGAGCGACAGCAATTGAAACGTCTTGAGACCTGCGTTTCGTTGCTTGATAGGCAAAAAACCGACCCTTTCCTTGAAAGAATAATAACTTGCGACGAAAAATGGATTGCTTATGACAATCAGCGTCGGTCAGGGCAGTGGTTAGACATCGACGAAAGCCCAGGACAAATGCCAAAACCAAATTTGCACCCGAAAAAATTGATGGTTACAGTATGGTGGTCCATGGCTGGAATCATATAATTATTCCTTTTTGCCTGGAGGTGAGACCATTACCTCTACAACCTACTGCAATGAAATTGGCCAAATGCACGAAAAATTATTGAAAAAAAACAACCTGGATTGGTAAATCGGAAGGGCCCTATACTCCTACACGACAACGCTAGACCCCACGTTTCAAAACTTACCATGCATAAATTGAAAGAGCTGGGGTACGAAGTTCTTCCGCACCCACCATATTCTCCCGACTTGTCTCCAACAAATTATCACCTTTTCAGGAATTTAGACAACTTCTGCAGAGGAAAAATTTTTGCAAATGATGCTGAAATCAAAAGTGCGTTTTCAGATTTTGTTTCACTTCAAAGCTCAGAGTTTTCCAAATCCGGGATAAAAAAGTTGTTGTCACGTTGGGAAAAATGTGTAGAAAAAGAAGGTAAATACTTTGAATAAAATTATATTGTTTTCATATTGTATTTTTACTAAAATCCCTATACCTTGAAAACGGACATTTCATGTGAAACAACCCAATAAGTCCGCAGGTCCATATCTCCTTTAAGATAGCTATATCTATATTGTTGAGCTATATTGTTTTGAATGTAAAAAGTCACGTATGAAATCCTCATTATATCTCAGGTTTATTTCTAATGATTAATTATCATTAATTTAATTTAATTATTAGATTGAATGATATGATACTTTTAATTCTAAAACGTTAACTGAACAGAAGAAGGAAAAAGTTGAAAATGATACAGACCAGCAGGAACTATAAATGTTTGAAAGGAGATAATAGATGGACATATTCAAGATTTATTGTTTTCCCAAATAGGAATTTTTTTTTATTATTTAAGTATGCATATTTAATAACCTAATGTAATAACTATTGAACTAACAATTACATAGATCAATAATGCATTATGATTGATAGAATCGTAAACAAGCGAAAACATAACAATGCAATACAAACTTGTAAAACAAAAGAGTAAAGTTAAATAAGGAACAGCCGCAGATTGACAAGGTTGAGCCAGTTGAGGAAACAAGGCCATGGTCACGGTCTCGGATAAAATATCAACTTTGTCTTCGCTTTGATATAGAATGTTTTTATTTTTATGTAATATTATGTATTTATATATCATTTTTTTTTATTATCTAATAAACATTATTATATAATCTGTTTTTCTTATGGCCTCAATTCGTTGTAATATTGAAGTAATATATAATAGTAATAGAGATGAATATTTCAAAACTCCATATATCAGAATGAAAGTTTTTTTTTTTCTCAAAACCTGCTTTTATTTAGTAAATATCTCAATCTGCCTTACTCCAAACAATAATTCTTTAAGTTCAGATGCACCTAGATTCTAAAAATTATTATTTTGGGATACATATTGAATGGATGGATTCATTGTCACTGCCCTTTATAGACTCAGCTTGTAATAATTATTCAATAAAACATTTTTTTTTTAAATATTGTGGACCGATGTAATGTAAAAAAATACATTTTTTTATAATTGCTATTATATTTTATAATTTCATATAATTTATATTATATTATATTATTATATATCTTCCTTCCTAATTTTAATATGAAACTGCAAAAAATACAATATTCTTTTTTAAAAGTCTTTCTTTTTGTCTAAATTGTTTTTCTTTAACTAAACAGTTGAATGTTTTGTTTTCATCCGCTTATTTTTTTAAAATACGAATCTTATTTATGCAATTTGTTAGAATGTGAACAATACAAGCTGTGCATAACAATACTTTAGAGAAGTCCCACTGTTCTAAAAAAAAATGTGTAAAATGTTTTCCCAATACTTAAAAAAGAAAAGAAAAAAAATACCGTTCTTACGACAAAAATATTTTCGTGCTTTTTCAATTTTTTTTTTTTGTTTTCAACTTGTTTTAGTTTATTTTTTTCTTTGAGGTAGAGTATTCTCAGAGATGGAGCCGGGTCCCCTTGGATTAGTGTTTAACCATTTGCTTGTATCTGATGATGAAAAAATATTTATTTCATCTTGTGACGAAACAACTTTTTTGTTTACCCATGATCCCTTTGAATTCAAACAAGTAAGTTTTGATGATGTTTACACGATAGAGATTCTGCCTTTCTATTATAAAAAAAAAAATTTCAATTTATAAGCTTTCAGAATCACCTTATTCCACTCCTATCCAAACATTAGGACTAAGAATGATCCTGATCCAAGCGATTCATCCCTTAAGATATTACTATCGTACTGAAAGATGGATGGAAATGAAAGAGACTACAGTACAAGATATTTAGTTATCATAAGGTCTTCCAATCACCTTTGAAATTTCCTTACAGTATAGTATAGGTAACCTATGCTGGAACAACTTAGATTATTATAACTAGAGAATCAGGACGAAAGAATTCTAGAATTTTAGTAAATTTAAATGTTAAATAATCGAAAGTATCATTATTTGCGATATTGAACGTAATATAAACAAAAAAGCATCACATAAATAAGGTGTTATGTCTTATGTAGAAGACTGGTTCTACATAGTATTACCTTAAGATATTTAGTAACCTATACCTTTTAATTGATAATTTTTTTTTTTTTTTATACTAGTCATTATTTCTGTTTTCTTTAACCTATAGAGATTTTGACCTTTTTTATCTTTTCTCTTATACAATTTGTACGTACTATAGTCCCTTAATCAGCAATAAATGAAATACATAAAAATTTTTATTTTATTAAGTCCATATGTGCTCCAGCAAGGGCAGGAAAGACGGGTTATTCTTCAGGTGAGCAACCTATTCTAGCCATGGTGGGGAAGTTAAGACTCAGTTCGTGAGTCCGCCACGTAATAAAGTTTAGCCCACCAAAGAGGGATTCAAACCCACTACCTTCAATACCTAGTGCGGTGAGACCTTTGCCCTAACTCGCTCGACCTCAACCCCCAACAAATTACAATTTTATTCCTATTTCCTGAATGTAGGATCTCATCGCCATTTGATCCCTTGATTCCTCAGACAATATATATTATGTCCCTGAGTGCATTGCCTCGTCTTGAGTATGAATCCATTTTCTAGCAAAAAGAGAGCGGATTACTTCTTTTCCGATTGAAAAGTACCCATCTTGACACTGAACTATAGTTGCTAATATTTATAGGTTATGTGGTATGGGTGTTGTTATAGCTTGTAAAGATTCTGCAAAAGGCCCTGATATGTCTACATTCTATGTTCTACATAAGGAAATACATTTCCTTCTAAGAAAAGATATATGTTTACTCTACCGTCAATCAGTGTGAGTACCTTGTTAAGTACTCAAATACCAAGTTTAAATCCCACTATTATTCCAAATACTGTAGATATGAACAGAATACATTCGTTTGTCCCATTCGCTCACCATACTCCTCGTTCCTGAGCGATTGCTTATTTTGGGGAAACAATATTGTTGTGGCGGAAGCTGTAAGAGAGAGCGGTATCCTAGCAACAGGTCCTAGACGGGGCATGACCCATTTCCAAAATGTAGGGCACACCCCCCAGCCCCAGCCCCCAGCCCTTAGCATCCTCTCCTCGGATCGATAGTCGACCGTCTAGACGGCCCCGCCTCCCTCCGAATTGCACAGGTTAAGGGGATCTTCTCTACCCGCTCTTTCGGCGGCTTTTCTCTTCGTCTTCTACTCTCTTCCAGCACTTCGTGTCTCTTATATAATTTTAATTATATCATGATGAAACAGTAGGAACATTTAAAATTAGATAATCTTAAATAAATAAAAAGACTGATCAAACCCAAAAGATATCTCTGATCACACACATCCCTCTACTCAGTACTCTCATCCTGCGGTTCTCGAATTGGAAGGCGCGATTCCTAACTGGGGCGTGACAAAAGGTTCGAGAAGCGCAAAGCTTTTAGTTATTTTTTTAAAAAATCAATGCAATACCATATTTTTTCCTTCAACATGCTTTGTTAATGACATAAACATACTCAAATCTCGTTTTACAGAGCATTTTAATGAAACTCTAGAAGGCTTAGCTTTGATACAAGATCCATTCAAAACCTTAGTTGACAAGTGCTCCCTAAACATGATTGGCAAGGAAAACCTCATTGATCATCAAAGTGACACTGCCTTAGAAAAAAACTTTACGGAATGTTTTTACTCACGTTCTTCTGGATCAGTGTTCAAAAATGTTGTTAATTTTCAAAACTCATTCCATTTGCTACTACTGATTCTTGTGAAACTAGACCTTCTATTCTTGCTGCCATGAAGAGCGAATACCGTTCAAGATTAGATGTGACAAGAGAACCTCCAAGAAAACAGGCTCATCCACCACATTGGTATTCTCAATTTTTATGTACTTATCGAAAATAGATCCTGAGTTATTTGTTTTTAATTATTTCAACATCGAACTCATTGCCCCTGTTGGAATGAGCTTCGAACATGAAAATTGAATATGAGTTACCTGCAAAAGTAAAAATATTTACAAAAATTAACAGTTATATACATACAAGGAGGGCATGGATTAAAGTTAAACCATATAATAAAAAGTTTAAGAACCGCTGCCATAACCCATATGATCAGACCAATGCACAACCACGTGTTGACCAATGTTTCAACACAATGCAACTTTTTTGGGAATTCGCTTATTATTTAATCCAATGACACTACATACCCGTTTTAACCGTTGTGCTACTATTACCTCACCCGTTTTTACCGTACGAACGTCCTGTAGTTTTGCATTATGGTACCTTCTAAAATTCTCCAATATTTTCATGTTTTTCGGGCCATATATTCTAGGTAATACTTCTTGTTTGAAAACATTAAGCATCATGTTTACCATATTTCGCACCCTTGTATATCGCGCTTATATCTTTTACCAACCGTGAATATTAGGGGCGGTATTCGATAATTTATTCTACAACAGACCTTTAGTTTACAAGAATACACTGAGAACTATATGAATCAACCGACTAGAATTCCAGGGAACATTAAAATCTACTCATCAAACTTATTCCCTCCTTCGGATTCCGAATTTTCTCTTATCTTCTAAATTATTATTTAATTATGTAAATATTTACTATTTAACCATCATGGTGATAACCTCCAAGAAAGTTTACCTTTTTTGTGTCTTGATAAATTGTTAATTTTTACTAATTTATAACGTATTTAAGTGATATTATAACTGATATTTTGGCAGGAACAGTGGTAACTAGTAATATTTAGTGTTTGTATAGGCTCCGGCCTGAAGAGTTCTATCTTCAGCTCATTAGAGGAATGTAGACAGATAAGACTTTTAAATTCTTTAAATTAGTCTAGTTTCATATATATCTATAATCTCTATCTGATATATTGTATTTATTTTTGGTTCTGTGTGATTTTTAGTTTATTTTAGTGATTATTAGTTCTTTATTAGTAACTAACCTATAAGCAATGGGGGACACCTCGGACCCCACTAGCCCAATAGCTAAAAGAAAAAGACCTCGGGGCCGAATTAAACTTTCCCCGGACAAAAATATAACAACTACTAAAGTAAGCCCCAACTATCTAATAATAAAGAGAACCGACGAGGATGATTTTAAAAAAGTTTCACCCTTTTTTATCAATAAGTTTATTACAGGATTGGTAGGAGATGTACAAAATATTAAAAAACTTAGAGACGGCACGTTATTAGTAGAAACAAAGAACGGAAAACAATCCGATACTCTAATAGCTTGCCAAGACTTTGGAGGTCAATATCCAATTCAAGTATCCCCACATAGTACTTTAAACTATAGTAAGGGCATAATTCGATATTATGACTTTCAATACTTGGAAATTGATGAGATAAAAAACGAGATGTCATCAATAATAAAAGATATTATAAGGATAAAAATTAAAAAAGGCGGTAACGAGATACTAACACATTCATATATATTAACCTTTCATACCGCAAAAGTACCTGACAGTATTCAAATAGGTTATGAAACAGTTAGAGTACAACCCTACATCCCTAACCCCTTACGTTGTTTTAAATGTTTGGGTTTCAACCACCCCACGACTCAGTGTAAAAAACAATCTGTATGCATCCAATGCGGGCAGGCAAGACACGGCGATAATGTTAAATGCAATTTGGCCCCTAAATGCATAAATTGCGAAGGGTCACACAACGCGTTAGACCGTAATTGCCCCGTTTTTCTAGTTCAGAAGGAGATTAAGGCGATTCAAATAAATAATAAAGTTTCCTTAAATGAAGCGAAAAATATATACCGAGAAAGAAACCCTGTTTCCTTAAACAAATCATTTGCAGAAGTTGCAAAACAAAACATCAAAAATATTGAAAAGAAAGATGCAGGAACACAAGTTAATTTTGTATTTACTTTTGGAGAAATTAAACAAAACTCAAACAGAGATAATTCTGAACCGGCGGCAAAGCCTGATAATAAACCTACTACAAAATCCACTCTCCCCACTCCTACCTTACCCAATCCCCCTACCCCCTCCCAACATCCTCCTTCCCTTCCACCCGCTACTCCTTTACCTATGCGTACACGAAGCTCATCGAGATCGGAGAGGTTACCCGCTTCCCCAACCCCTGAGCTTCTTCCCCCCAATTCATCAACTACTACTGACAGAGAAAATTCTGACCCTGCCAACAGTCTGTTGATGGCTGTTGATAATACGGGGCAAATGGTCGACAACGAAGGTTTCACTTCGGTGTCTTATAAAAAAAAATAACAAAAAGGATCAATTAAAATTTAAAGAAAATGATAACAATTAATGACGACACATTACAAATGGCAATAACCAGCTGGATAAATAATAGTATTAATGTAAATAAAAACTATCACTATAAGATTTCCTTTAATAAACTTTTTATATTATATTATTATACGATACATGTGTATATGCTTTTGCGTGTATGTATGTATGTATGTTGTTTGTTGTATGTATGTATGTATATGTATATGTATGTATGTATGTATGTATGTATGTATGCATGTATGTGTATGTTTATGTGCGTGTGTGTGTATGTGTATATATGTGTCTGTATATATATGTATATCTGATTTTATTATTTTTATGGGTTCCACAAATCGTTACTGTACTTCGTTATAACCCCATATGGCTCTAGTTCAATGGAATTGTAATGGAATCAAATCACATTTTTGCGATTTAAAAATATTAATAAAAAATGTAGACCCGTTTTTTATAAGTCTCCAGGAAACACATCTTAAACCGTCTGATAAATTTACACTAAAAGATTATGATATCTTCAGGAAAGACGTTTCAAACAATGATCGTGCATGCGGAGGAGTAGCAGTAGCTATAAAACAATCATTGTATTCTAAACGAATAGAAATAGATACGCCCCTTCAGATTGTCGCAGTTACGGTCCATTTTGGAATTTCTTTCACACTTTGCTCCATATACATACCACAGGATAATTCTATACAGCTAGAACACCTCCAACACATAAATAAACAATTACCCAAGCCTGTACTTTACACCGGAGACTTCAATGGACATAATACCATTTGGGGATGTAAGGACACTAACAGGCGAGGGCGTTTGATAGAAAATTTCATGGAAGAATCCAATCTTCTGATATTAAATACAGGCGACCCGACATTTTTAAGTTCTACATATGGCACATATTCTGCAATAGACCTGTCCTTATGCAGCCCCACCTTATTCCACATAATTGATTGGACGATACTCCCAGACCTCTATGGAAGTGACCATTTTCCCGTTCAGTTGAAATTCCTAAATACTACTAACAAGTACAATAGAAAACCGAGATGGTTGATCGAAAAAGCAGACTGGCCACTTTTTTCTGCTCTAGCAAACCCTCCTCAAACATCAGTCAATGAGTTAGATATTGATGAAGGATGCCAAGCAATTACTGAAGCAATTCTGTTAGCAGCTGAAGCTACTATTCCTCAAACTAAAGGAAATTACAGAAGACAATCTGTCCCTTGGTTCAACTCACAATGTAAAGAAGCCATCAAGAATAGAAGAAAAGCCCTTCGTAAATTTCAAAAAAATATGAATATAAATAATTTGATCGAATATAAAAAACAAAGATCCTTGTGCAGAAGAACATTGAACTGCTGTAAAAAGGAGTCATGGAGGTCATTTGTAAACTCTATTAATTCGTCGACACCCGCTAATGTTGTTTGGGATAAAATTAGAAAAATTAAAGGTACTAGTACTTCGATTAGATACACGTTACTTAAAGAAGGCAAACTGTACGACGAACCTGAGTTAGTTGGGGACCAGTTTGCTACATATTATTCAGAATTATATAGCGAACCCTCAGCTGAAAAAATTACAAATAATTATTTTGAAAATGATGGTTCACAACTTTTTTATAATACTCCGTTTACATTGTGGGAACTGCAATCAGTTTTAAAAGAAGTCAAAGGTTCCTCACCAGGACCTGATAATATCCATTACGGTATGCTCCAACACTTACCAAAAAATACATTAAACTGGCTTCTAAATTATTATAATCATATTTGGAACAATGGTAATATTCCAAGCTCTTGGCTACAGGCGGAGGTAGTTCCTATTTTGAAAAATGGCCAAGATAAAAGATACCCATCAAACTACAGACCAATTTTCCTGACCAGCTGTTTATGCAAACTTATGGAGCGAATGGTCAATAAAAGGCTAAAGTGGATATTAGAAAAATACCATTATATCCAAAACTTTCAATGTGGCTTTCGGAAAAACAGGTCAACCATTGATCACTTAGTCCAAATGGAAGCTGAACTCCAATACGCCTTTATCCAAGAAGAACAAGCTGTGGCTATATTTTTCGATATGTATAAGGCATTTGATAAAACCAGCTCTACAGTAATTTTGGAAAAACTTTTAAGTTTAGGATTTAAAGGTAATCTGCCGATATTTATCCAAAAATTTCTGGATCGTCGCCATTTTTGTGTTCGAATAGGAAATGTTTTATCAAAGAGATGTGAACAAAAAAATGGTGTCCCTCAAGGATGTGCTCTAAGCCCAACCCTCTTCATGATTGCAGTCAGTGACCTGGGTACCAACTTACCTCGTGGTGTCAAAACAATGCTCTTTGCAGACGACTTTGCGCTTCTATGCCGTTCCAAATACTTAAACTCCATAAAAGACAAACTACAAACATCCCTAAATCGGATCAGCCAATGGTCGCAGACGTCAGGAATTCAGTTTCTTCCGAAAAAACCAATTGCTTATTTTTCAGCAGGAAAAGAAAAACCCCACAGTTACCAGAACTACTGCTAAATAACGTAGCCTTACCCTATGTAAATAATTCGAGATTCTTAGGATTAGTATTTGATAAAAAACTTTCTTGGGAAAATCACTTAAGAATTTTGAAGGAAAAATGTCTGACAAAACTTAATTTACTAAAGGTTCTAAGTGGAACAAGCTGGGGTGCCGACCGAATCACACTGCTTAAGATATACCAATCGGTGGTATGCTCAAAGATGGACTACGGCTGTTTCATCTATGGCTCAGCCAGAATGGTGAATCTTGCAAAACTCGATGTTGTACACCATGCAGGGATACGAATTGCAACAGGTGCTTTTAGAACTAGCCCCTCGTTATCTGTTTGCGCTGAATCAGGACTCCCTCCATTATCATACCGACGAGATAAACTTGCAATAAATTACATTACCAAATTATATTCACAAAACACACATCCTACTCACCGATACATCTTTCGAAGTAAATTCTCAGCAAAATTCCAAACGAAGACTAACGCCACGCTCCCATTAGCCGAAAGATTATTACCCGTAATTAACAAATTAAAATCATTCAATATAAAAACAACAGAAAATAATACACCACCATGGACGTTCATAAAACCTCAATTACACCTGGATCTCTCGAAGTTCTCAAAAGGAAATACACCTGTAAATGATTATAAAGAAAGTTTTTTGAAAATAATTAAGGCATTACCAGAACATGAAATGATTTTCACAGATGGATCTAAATCAGATTCAGCAACAGGATCGGCTTTCGTTACTTCACATCACACTTTCAAATCAAAACTGCACCAGCATTGTAGTGTTTATACTGCGGAGGTAAATTCGATAGTAATGGCACTAGAACATGCCAAGACTTCATGTGTAGGGAATATTACCATTGCTACCGATTCATTAAGTGCTCTTAAAGCATTAGATAATATGTATTCCAACCATCCCGGAATTCAACGAATTTTAGAAATCGGAAAACATCTTAACGAAGACGGGAAATTGGTTCATTACATATGGGTGCCAGGACATGTCGGAATAAAAGGCAATGAAATGGCTGATAAAGCTGCAAAAGAAGCACTAACTCTCCCTGGTCCTGGTAGAGTGCTACTAACACCATCGGAGCTAGCAAAACCCTTAAAAGATGGTATAAATAAGAAATGGCAAGATGCATGGCAATGTAGTACTCCGGGTAAGCTTAAGAAAATTAAGAGAGATGTAAAGCCCTGGCAGACCTCATATCGCAAGAACCGTAGAGAGGAAGTGGTACTGACCCGGCTCAGAATCGGACACTCAAAACTGACACATGCTCACTTTTTCACTAGAGAACCACCTACAAGATGTCAACATTGCGACAATACAATAACAATAGCCCACATTTTTGAAGAATGCCCCTTTTACCTTCAAAAACTCAACTTGTTAGGAATACCGAGCAACATCACGGTAGCATTGGGGAATGATAACCGTAAGGTTGATTTAGTAATGTCATGTCTTACAAAACTTAAAGTATATAGAGAAATATAATCCCTGGATAGACAAATACAGATCTAATCACACCAATTAATTACTTTGCTAAAATAATATTATAACTATTATTCCTTATTATGACAGATTGAATACCCATATAAAACTAATATGTAGATGTGTTTCATTGTATTCATTCGAAAAAGCAAGACACTAAGGATATTAGGAATTATATATAAAACATAATAATAACTGATCAGAATAGATCCTACTGGAGGGACCTAGGGCAGGAGGGATGGGAGATTGGTGTCCCGGGGTTCCTGGGGCTGTGGTGGGGGTGGGGAGACGTACCTTTCTCTCAGGGCGTTTTAGCTCCGAGGATTGGGATGATGTGGACTTTTCCATGAATAACATATTGTAAACATTGGTGGATTGTACCGATGTAGTAAGGATTTAAACATGGTTTTTTTATCTACATCCTCCGATCAATCTTCGTGATGAAAAATTCAAAATATATAAATAAAACAAAAACATGTGGGATTGGGGCGTCTCCTACACTCCTGGCCGTCCCCTGTGGGCTCCTGGCTCCTTGACTTCATGCCTTCGGCTCAGTCGGGTTCTGCCCAGAAGGACCTTCAAATCATGATATAATATTTTTATAGTTACTGAGCGTTGATGACCTAGATGTTTTACGCTCTAAAACTCTAAAGAACAACAACAACTATTTAACCATGAAAGTCAAAAGTTGATTCATGAATGCATCTTTATCAACCTATAAGTAATTATTAGATCACTGAAATAATACATTAAGTTGTAATACGATATATTATATTTAGTTTATTTCGTAATAACACTACACCTAGACGAATATAAGTACTCAGTAAGAAAGAAATATCAATAGATAAATATATGGAAACTAAAATTAACCAACACTATATTTCCTGAACAGCTATGTCACCAAATTCCAGTCTCCTCTACCTTAGCGCAGTGGTGTTTCCGTAACTCGAGCTTGGACCAAGTTTCCCTCTCCTGTACCATCTCTCTCCTGCTCCAATCCAGTATTCGCATCCTGAAGACTATCTGCACTCCTTCCTCCCAGGTAACCCGAGATCTTCCTCTAGTTCTCCTTCCTTCCATTCTTGTTTCATATTTGATCCTTGCTATCCCCTCTTGATTTATTCTGAGGAGTTGGCCAAATCATTTTAGTTTATTTTCTTCTAAGATTGTATCTTGTCTGTATATTGTCTCTCTTGGTTTTTGTCTCGACTTTCATAAGGTACCATCTCCATTGCCTAGATTTAACCCCGATATTTGGAAGTAAAAATGATGAAAAGCTCTTCAGAACATCCTTCTGGCTGCTCCTGGTCTTCACATAATCTCCTCATTAATAAAGTGGAAATTATTGGTTTTATTTTGATGATGATTATTTGTTTTATTTTTATTATTAATTGTGTGTGTATGCAAATTTGTACATATGGTACGAAGGGATATATCATTAGTACCGTTACATATTGCCCTTCACTAAAGCAGATTGTACATCTATTTCAATAAAAGTAAAAAAAAAACTAAACAATAAATAGTGGGTTTCATTTAGCCAGGCTTCCAAATACTTAGGATCGTGGGAATCTTTCTTGATCTGTCCTTTTGACCTCAGAATTCTCATGTCAATGTTCAAATTAGTTTGTGTCGTTGGCCAAAATTCTTATTATTTTTTTTTCTTACAGCAACTTAAAATATCGAGCCGAAAATTCTTCTAATTTATTAGAAGGGATTGATTATTTTGCTTTATATTTCCACGTCCTGAACTTGTTTGCAGAGTATTAATTTTTATTTTTATTTCATCTTCTTACATATAGACTAGCAAAAACACCGAGCAAAGCTACATATAAACAAAATATTTGACAAATTTATTGTTTACAGTTACCTTACACGGAAACAACCGAATTTTCTGGCGTACTCCTCAGGCTAGTTATAATAAGGTTCCAATTACATATAAAAATAAAAGTCAACCTTCTCTGACCAAAAGGAATTCCCTTACAAACATACTATCTATCCCAAATTACTTACAGCTGTTGAAAATGTTAATAGTAATTAGCTAGATCTACCTTTCATCGCGTGATCCTTTAACACTTTTCTCTAAAATTTATTGCCCGTAGAGCACACATGCATACCGCCATTATCACATGTTATGTTAATGTCCATTATGCTCCAGTACACTCATATCCCCACCCTCTCGTTACCATACTCCCACTTTTAGAACTTTTAATGAGGAATATCTAGAACGCACTCTAGTTCTGGGGGTGGCCACTTGAGTGTAGCAGTATGTGTATCTGTAGAATCAATTCTAAAATTTATTCTTCATTTTTTTAAATATTAGTTTTTCTTAGAATCTATTATAATTACTTATAATTGAAATAAGAAATAATCTCGATTCCGGGACATTTGCCAGTAAGAATAACACAAATGTGCTGCAAGATGGTACAATAGTGTGGCTACCATAATTTCAGACAAATATAATATATAAAGATATATAGAGAACCTGAGATATGAGAGTTTACAAAATATCATAATAAAAATAGAACCTTGACAATATATATATATATATATATATATATACAAACCTAAAAAAAAATTGAATAGTAGTAATGTATTTTTTTATTTATCTATTAATTTAAATTTAAAATTGTATAGAAAAAAAAATACTTCTAGTTAATTTGATTACCAACTTCTTAGTAATATGTCAATTCCTTGTGAAGCAACTATCCACTGGTATCACTTCAATACAAGTTTTATATGAGAAGATCCCAACGCCATCTTCTTTACAGATACATTGGAGGGTAATCGGAAATAGAATGGGAAGCAAGTAGAGAGACTAGTTGATTTGAATGATTTTAGAGTTTACTATGAAAGTATAGATAACTGTTTTGGGCTAAATGAGCAACATTTGGAATATTAAGGTCATTTTGGAAAAGTTAATTCGGGTCAAAGTAAGGAGCATTTAAGAAATGCTCCAAATAATCAGAAAATTTCTAATCAGAAAATGAAATGAGTCGTTTATAATTAATAAGAAACTTTGAACGTTTGCCTAATAAATATTGTAGAAGTCGAAAACGTCGAGCTGCTTCTAGTCGTTTTAGTCTTGTATGTGGATTCCAAGAATGAGGTTTGTCCAGATTGAGGCCTTAGTCCAGTCAATAAACATATTGTAAAATGCATTAAATACGCGATTATTTTTGACCTCAGGGCTTCGTTAGGAGTAATTAGAAAATAAACATACTAAAAGTGTCCACCCCTGGAGGGGTGAGCTAACGGTGGGGAGGGGGGGAGGAGAAAAGTTATTATTTTTAGGTTTTTCGATTATGTCTCGAAAACGGTGGACTCTATAAAAATATGCTACCAATCAAAATTAAAGGTAATTATATTTCCTATAAAATTGTTTATACACATATTTGGCGAACTTTAAACGGTTTTCGAGATATACGTTGTTAAA
The DNA here is from genome assembly GCA_003667255.2 of Euschistus heros. Lineage (NCBI taxonomy): Eukaryota > Metazoa > Arthropoda > Insecta > Hemiptera > Pentatomidae > Euschistus > Euschistus heros. The sequence goes on from RCWM02000143.1 coordinate 728,397, forward strand.
TAATGATAATTTTCGAAAAAATGTATATTTCACTTTTTGTTGAACATTTACTTCAAGTACCAGAAATGTATATATAACACTAAAGTAGATTTAAAGCTCTACAACTGTGGTTTTGACAGTTTTTCTGTGAAACGATCGTGGAAGGCACAGGAAGCAAATGTTTGACAAAAAGTGAGTTAAAAAGTATTTTTTTGCGAACATTATCGATTCCAAATAACGTATATCTCGATAACCGTTAAAAAAAACAGAACTTAGGTTATAGAAAATTTAGTTAGCTTTAATTTTTATTCGAAACATATTTTTCTGTAGTCCACCGTTTTCGAGATATTATCGAAAAACACAATAATGGTACCTTCTCCCCTCCCCCCACCGTTATCTCAACTCTATGGGGCGGGGACTTTTAGTATATTCATCTTCTAACTAATCCTAACGAAGAGATTAAAAACAATCGCATATTTCATGCACTCTACATTCCTCATTTCAGGACTCATTGACTAGACTACCAAGGTAGCGGATCTGTTCAACAGGTAATAATGAAATATTATTAAAGGATACTATAAAACAAGTGTACTTATAGTACACTATAAAGTGGTAGGTTTATGGCAAATGATAAAGGTTGTTAGATTGGTTTAAATTCTGCGATTTCGACACAATTATGGATCATTGATAGATAAATAAACACTGAATGAATTAGATGGTTTAGTGGAGCCACAGATCTCATCACAGTGATACTGTGACACTTGAATTCTACTTTTATTATAGATATAATTTTTAAAATTACCTGTTAATCATAAGCGTAAGTAGGCCTTTTTATTAGGGGGTGAACGCTAGAGGGGTCCTCTAAAAAATAAGCACATACTAAAATGAATATCTAAGTTTAATTTATTTCTGAATAGGTAGAAACTTTAAAATACTTAAGGGTTATCATTTAATGCAGGCTGATTATATTTTTGAAAAAATTTGTAGATTAATCTTCCACGGTTCGAGCTAATTTTCGTAATTCGAGCGGTCGCGCGTTGTACATACCCTGGGATAAATACCCTGTTTTTTATCCGATTTTGTCCAAATTTTACATAAAATCTATTAAATCAAATCTTTTAACCTTTCTATATTTAAAGTAGAACACATGTACAATATATAACCTGAAAGAAAAATATTTTGAATGTAAATGAAAATATGTTTATTAATGAAAATAATAAAAACCAAATTTATAACTGAATAAATTTTTATTCACAATACTATAGTCAAAGATAATTATTTGCATGTCTAGAATGGTTGTTTTTATGACAATTTTTTTTAATTGTTGATTTTTTTCATGTATATTTTTTTTTTTGCAATTGCTCGACAGACCATGCATCCACCAGTCTGCTCGTCGTTGGGCAGCTCTCTTCCAATCCCTGACTCCCAGGATCCTCCTAGCATCCTCCGCTACGCCGTCCATCCATCTAAGGCGGGGTCTTCCTCTGCTCCTGGTCATGTGTATATCTCCCATCAATCATTTTTTAGGAATCGCAATCTCCGACATACGAGCAACATGGCCGGCCCACCTCAGTCTTTTTTTTTCATATAAAATGTAGAAATCCTCATCCGAAGTCATGTTTATCAATATCCTCAACATCAGTTTCTGTATCATAGTGTAGAACATTTTCTATTTCCTTTTCACTCAAATCCGAATTTCTCTATTTCAAATATTTCTTTCTCGTCTAGCTCCTACTAAATTCTAGGAATATCTTCAAATGAAAACATTCCAAATAACTTATACTTCGGGCACTAAAATAAAAAAAATTAGTAGTACAGAACATTCCTATTTACTAAATGTATATATCCTATAAATATTATAAGCTTTGCCCAGATTGTCAAAAAAAGGACGAGAAGAAATCGAAACGAATGCGGTCGCTTGTACTTTGTGCAACAATCGAGTTCTAAATATTTTCCATACAGAAAATTATCCCTTCTACAACAGAGGAAAATTACTGGCGCCAAGTAGAGGATTATCGCGAGGAATAGCTAAAGCCAATTTTCCCAAAAGCTCACCGGAAACGAGAGAGAGAGAGAGAGAGAGAGAGAGAGAGAGAGAGAGAGAGAGAGAGAGAGAGAGAGAGAGAGAGAGAGAGAGAGAGAGAGAGAGAGAGAGAGAGAGAGAGAGAGAGAGAGAGAGAGAGAGAGAGAAAGAGAGAGAAAGAGAGAGAGAGAAAGTAATTCGGATGCTGTACAAAATACAATAGTGTGACCGGTGAGAGATTAAGATTTTAACCAAAGAACAAAAAAGGGTTGTTATACAACAGTTTATTACTACCTCGATTAAATGATTCTAGTATGCTCTCTTGTTTTATAAATAACACGTATTTGAATAAATTTTAAGTTGATCATGCCGTTGTTCAGTCCATATGCATATAAACACTTGAGCTTCTGGCAGAATTTATTTTATAAGTCAAGTTAACAACTAATTTACCGCAGGTACATATATAAGATATAAATCTTACCTTACTCGAGAGTAGCTGCATGTCAGTCAGAGGAAGACATTCTGAAACCTTAAGATTAAAGCCATTTTGTTTTATGTTTACGGCGCTCCCTTGGGAGCCAATAACAGACCGACCCTTTCTTCTCTTGTTTTAGTTTGAGTTTTGTCAGTGTTTATTGCTTGTGTCAAGTGTCTTAGTACAGTTCTTCAACTGTTGACATAAGTTCTTCAAACTTAATCCACTGAAATCACCATATGCTTCAAAATTGTTATTATTATATAATATTTTATGTAATAAGTCATTTAGACCATTCCTTTTTATCCTACAAAACATAAGTATAATCGTATGTAAAAACCAATGCATTTCGTATTTTTCCATGACTGAGAAAAACAATAGATCAAGGATATTTTATCTATAATCTACTGCTTTTTAAAATTTCCATTTCAGAATTCAAAGGATCGAATTACTTAAATTATTGATTAATGGTTATTTGAAATTGGCATAGTTAAGAGAAAAACGGGGTTTCGAATGAAAATGTTTTTATTCAAACCAATATGGCGCCTATGCGGTAGGTCCAAGCGACAAATGTTATATAACAAAAAATATTTTCCATAAACTTTCTGATCAGGAAACTGCCGGAATATTATCAATCCGAGCAACGCCAACAGAGCTAGAGCGTGTCAAAAAAGCTACAACACTTAAAAAATTTAGGCACAACGTGACTTTTTCTATTTAAGCCACAAACACAGTGATAAAGATTTTTACAGAAATTGACCTATATCATAAAATATAATACAGAAGTAATGTGTATACAAGGCAAAGAAAATTAAAAATTAATATTTCAACAGTAAGATGCAAAGGGCGTAATAACCAAGCCGTTGATCGCCCGAAGAAAATCACAATTTACAATCAATAAAAAAAGGTTCGTGTCTTATTTATGTATGTGTTTTTTCTCTCTTTTGATGTCTGCTGTTTTAAACTTAGAAATATATATATATGTATATACAGCACAGAGGCAGCATTTAAAAATTCGCACATAGGCCACCAAAAATCTAGCTGCCCCAGTGGTAGTATAGCCTCTGTACTTTACCGACATGCATAGGCCCTTTTGTCAGCAGGGTAAATAAAATCCCCGAAAAAAGGTTCTTAGACAAAGAAGAAAATATTCAAAAGTTAGATGGAGTAAAAATTGCTGGAGAGATAAAGTGTAGGAAGCGGATCATAGCGATCGAGGAGGTAGTCTTTCGATGACAGCTCAGACTGTTAACACCTTAGATAATTATTAATTATTCATCATCTAATTGCCACTAATTAGAGAAGCATTGATTACTCGGTCAACTATAGGAAAGGATAATAAATGTGTAGCTGTCATAGAATTGACCACTACAACATAGACGACTTCCTCTTCCGAAGTAAGATTTTACAACTGACATCAGGACAGCGACATGACATTATTCCCTCATCTTAATATTTCGCTACATCTCCATTCCATAACTGCTCAATTACTTTTATACTCTAAAACTTCAGAATATAAGTAGCACAAATACGGGAAATGGGACGTCCCTCCACATGCCTGCAATTTCCTCAGATAAACTATGATCCCTCAGATGTCCTGGTTTGCTCCTGTTACACCTGCCGAAGGTTTGCTCACAAGGCACTCAGTGCACCTCCTCGAGGGTAAGGACCCTCGAATTGGAACCTAATGAAAGTGATTTCATCTGCGTGTTCTCTTCAGCGGCTCTGGGTCAGGAGGTTGTCGCCCTTTCCTCGATATACCCATGCAATCAGGAGCATCTTCAGCAAACAAAGGCCAACTAACAAAGTATTATACTCCTGTTGGATCGAACTTGAGTCTAGGTCGCACGGACTGTAAAAAAAATAAATAAATAAATGAAGTAGGACTCAGCGTCCCTGAGCGCTAATGCTTAGGCCTTTCATACAAATTGCAATAACGACTTTCTTACATATGTCATTACCTTATCCTTCACATACATATAACCACATACACGTTGACTTTTTAATAAACAAATTATATATATATATATATATATATATATATATATATATATATATATATATATATATATATATATATATATATATATATATATATATATATATATACACGGCTGAAATGATTATCTGGCTTCAGTCGGATTTGAACTCGGGCCCGGGAGCATGGTAGTCAAGCACCTTACCCACTGAGCTACAGCGCCTCCAGTAAATGGATGCTAGTACAATATATAAAGTAAATAAGAATACAATAAAATAAACCACAAAAATAAAAATATAATAGTAAAAACAAAAAAAGAATTCAATTAAAAGTTAAAATGCAATCACACTTTATTTACAATATCTAAGGGATCCCCTAACTTGGACCATATGTGGCGGGAAAAGATAGTTCCAATAAGATCCCAGCTCATCTATCTCAGCTGCGTCACTGGTGTAGAGAAAAACAGTGAAGGCTGAGTTAAGGCGCATTATTACTGTCCTTCAGGTCATGAATTAAAAAAATATGTTAAAAAAAAAAAAAAAAAATTGAAATGAATACATAAATAAATTTAATATTTTGTTTTTATAAAGTTAAATAAAGGAATTACGACAAAATATGAGTGAACATAGTTAGAGAACAATGAGTTTGATGATATGATGGATAAATAAATTGTAAATTGGCTCTACTAATATGATATAATGGAAATAATGGATAATAAATGGATATAATGGATGATATAATGGATAAATAAATTGTAATATGGCTCTACTAAATCATCCAATTCATCTCGTATCCAATCCTTACAATCCAAAATCCTTCGAAAAATCCTAAATGCCCCTTACTTTGTCACCAATAAGCTTATCCATAAAGACCTTAATGTTCCATATGTTGCTGAGTTAGCCCAAACCAGATACCTATCCTTTCATAGTAAACTCCATAACCACTCAAATTCATCAGTTTCTCAAGTTGCTTCCCACTCCATTCTTGATAATCCTCCGAGGCGTCTGAAAAGAAGATGGCCCAGAGACCTTCTAGTGTAGAATTTTTATTAAAGTGCTACTGATGAGTAGTTCTTTTCAAGTTTTGTCACGTTATGTAATAGTTAACAGCACATTTACTCGATGTATAAATTTTGTACAGTTGTAAATTTCAATAAATTATTTAAAAAAAATTAAAATATTTATGTAGTACATTGCAATAAAGGTATGATTAAGATTGAAGCATGAATGATATTATAAATTAAAAAAGTACATACTTAGTGAAAAGGGAAAAGAAAAAGGAATCAAATGTTAGTAATTCTAAGAAGCTGGAAGTTTACATAAACTGTACGTTATATAATAAAAAAAAAAATTATGGATAATTTATTTAATTAACAACTAATGAAAAAATCGAGAATATTTAGCAGCACGGGAAAATTAGAGATAAATAATGAAATAGGTGTTGAAAGATTTCTTACGTTTTGTGCTTGCTAAACTAAGGGTACAAAATACTTTTACAAACATTATTTTTAAAAAGAAGGAAAGTACCCTCTAGGGGTGGGGAGTTAAACCAAAGGCGGAGGTTAGGGGAGATAGTATTTCTTACCCATTGTTTCTCAAGTCATCGCACAGAAAGCAGTAAATTTGAAGAACCTACGTGTTATTTTAAATACTTTTTTCACTTACCACTTACGGGGGGGGGGGGGGGCCTGCACCATATAATGTAAACCAATACTAGAATAGAAAACTGTATTTTGTGACGAACACACGTAAGAGTTACTTATTTTACCTTTAAGAGAAAATAAAGGTTGGTTGGAATGCAGTAGTTATGAAGGGTGGAGTATGGATATCAGAAGGTTGAGATCTTGTATGTAGTGATTGGATTGCAGACTTGAATAGCAGGATACTGTAAATATAGGGAGAGTGACGGATGTTGAAAACTCTGAAAAGGTACGTGCCAGAGAAGTATTATCTGTGAAAGAAAGGAGAGAGCTAACTTAACTCGGTGAAAAGATGAGAAACATGGGAACGCCTTAAGGTTCCGAAAATAAAACTTATAAAGAAATTCATGATTCGTTTTAATTTGTCATCAAGAACCATCGAAAGCCCACCATATATTACACAACCGCAATCGACTTGGGAAAAGATAAGGTAGGATACTATATGTTTACGTGTGGGTAAGGAAAGGAGGTGAGAGGAGCAGTGGAATAGTTTCAGGATACCATTTGACCTTTAGTAGATTCGTGCAATATGAGTTTTTCCAGAAAAGGGTTTGACCAAAGGTTAAAACTAAGTTCTTAGCAGATAAGTGGAAAGCTATTTGATGAACATAAAGGAATAAAATATGAAAGTTGGCATTCGGTCGGAGAAGAGAATAGGTTCCTATGGCAATAACTTGAGATTTTGCTGTTTTTAAAATTAATTTGTCCAGGCTTGTCCGTGCACACATTGCATCTTTCTAAATTCTGGAAAACGCAGCTAAAAACTCAGATGTAGGAAAAGAATAGTAAATTTGGGAGTCATCAACGTAGAGATGGTGGGAATAGCAGTGAATTGAGTTGGGGAGATCATCGGTGTAGAGATTACAAAATAGTGTTTTAAGATACCATACTTTGTGATACCATATTCCAGTCCATTGCTAGGAAAAAAGCTAAGTCTGTTAATGAAGGCGATATTTAAATGAACAAAATTATCTTAATTTTCCATGAGTATCGCTTGTTCATTTTCATGATTGAATTTCGTTTTCAGTTCACTTGTTTCGTATGTCGAAAATAATTACTGCAGCCTAATAGGTTAGCTGATCTCATGTCATAAGCCATAAGTACTTATAGGTTTCAGCATTGTCATCCATTACATGTTCGCTAATATAAGTAGTTCTTGCATATTATACACACAACTTTTATGAATACAAAAACTGAGGATAACACACCGCTATTGGCTATCTAAGAAGTCCTCGAAGACTAATAGAATCCTAGCAACAGTGCGAGGACAAAACACATAATTTCACAATATTGTTGTCATACTTAAAATGACAAAAACTACTATTTGGGATATTAACATAACTTAAGATTCATAACACATGTTTAAAAAGTTACTATGCCTATATAAATATAAAAGTTAATTTGTAATGCCTGAAATGGACAATGACAATGACTTTATCACAATATCCAGTGCAGATGAATCACTGAAATTGACTCCAGGAATTCTGAATGATGGTTCCAAAGGCAAAGAGGTACGTCGTTAGGTAACGTTGATAATATATGCAATAAGTTATCTAATCAGCTCTGTCATTATATCATTTTACAGCTAAAAATATTTTTGTTCTCTTAGTTCAAATTTATATTACCACCTCAACCGGTAAAAAAGTCTTTACTGTAAATACATGATCAGGTTTTGAAAAATATATATTTATTTAGTATAATTGATGAATATATTTTTAATCCAAAATTTTTTAGACTCGATGACCTAAGGAGTTGGGGGGAGGGTCTCAGGGAGGGTACATAATTTCGTTGGCTCGAATCCCACTCGAGCGGGTTAAAATTAATTTCAGGGCGGAGCCACGAAAGGAATCTTGACCATCCCACCATGGCTAGAATAAGGTGGTAACATGTAGGATAGCCCGTCCTCTCTGCCTAAATTGGCGTTCATAAGGACGTTAAGCCACAAATAAAAAATTATCCAAAATTTTATCTTTATTTATCCACACTAATTTGTGGTAATAATCACAAGAGGCTCAATCACAGGACCGTAATTAGACCTATTTGAACCTACAGAGTTGAGATTTGGGGCTCCATCAAACTGTCTCATTAGTCTCATATCCAATCCTTTCAACCCAAAATCCTTAAAAAAATCCTCAATGCTCCTTACTTTGTCACTAAGTCAGCATCTTTTGGCGGAGATATGGTCTATTGGTACATCGGTACCAAATTTACACATAACAAGAAAACTTGCATTATTTTACGGACAAGCTTATACTTTTGGGTCGTGATTTTGTGTCAATAATTACCACTAAGTTAATTGATTTAAGCCTCCGAGGAATAGGAAATAATTACTAGCGTCCAGTATTGAGCTTTAAATAATCTATGGTAGTTTGGCTTCCCGCCGTTCTAGTATCAAGATAATTTAGTATTCATAGGTCTGCTGGAATATAGTTAAGGAAACAGGCTATTCAGATATTGTTCTACCAAATTATAATTTTTCTAATGAATTGACTTTCATATTTTCCAATGTTTGTCCACTCCGCTACTATAAATATTCTTACCATTTTTAGTATACTGGAGTTAGGTTTTTCTTCTAAAAAAAAAAAGGTACAGTCCAGAACCTGCCGGAAAGAATGATGAAGGTTAAAAATACAAATGTATTCCCCGGAGGGACCCATTCGATTACGGGGGGGGGGGGGGGGTCTCAACCAACATCAAGTCTTAAAGAGGAGTCAAGGAGGAAAGAAAGGAGGAGGAGGAGGAGGAGGACGAGGAAGAGCAACCAAGGGCATGGGCTTAGAATTGGTACCTGGAATGTGCAAAGCATATTACAGCCGGGGGCAAACAGAACGTTGGAAGCAGTGCTGGAACAATATTGAGTGGATTTAGTGGCGGTACAGGAAATCCGATGGGGTGATACAGAAATTGTATCACTTGAAAAGTATTTATTAATAAACAGTGGTTCTAAAGAGAATCGTAGAGGGACCGGGTTTATGATAAAAAAAAGTATTCGACATACACTGCTGGAATATAAATGTATCAATGACAGGATCTGCGGAAGCAGAAGGGTAGATTCTGCAACATATCACTGATAAGCGCACATGCACCATGTGAAGATGCAGAGGAGATAGACAAGGGAGAGTTCTATGCCCAACTGGCTAAGATATATGATGAGATGCCGCAGTACAACACCAAAATCATACTTGGAGATTTCAATGCCCAAATAGGCAAGGAAGAAATATATAGACCCACTACCGGGCAGCATAGCAGGCGCGAGACTACAAATGACAATGGCTTCCGAACTGTTGAGTTCGCTGCCTCAAAAGATATGAGAGTCACGACTACTATACTTCCCCACAAAAATATTCACAAAGAAACGTGGATAAGCCCAGGTGACAGAACCAGAAGACAGTTGGACCACATACGGTCGATACACGGCACTGCTCACACTTAACGGACGCACGAATCTACAGAGGACTGCTGCTCGGACCACTTCCTAGTTCTGGCGAAACATAACCAATACCTGTCACGGAAGAAGATGACAATGGAAGGAAAATCATGCAGGCTTGAGATGGAGGGGCTGATGGAGGAAGCTACTAGGCAGAAATACCAAGAGTGACTCCAGCACCGGTGCCGGGAGTGGACTGTGTAGGAACTGGATGTGGAGGAAGGGTGGAGGAGACAAGGAGAAGCAATAAGAATCACAGCAAGCGAGGTTCTAGGAGAAAGAAAGATTGGAAGGAGCAACCCCTGGTTTGATGGGGATTGTGAGAGGGGTTAACAAGAAAGGAATGAGGCTCGAATAAAGATGCTCCAAAGGAAAACTCGCAGTACATAAGATGCATATACTGAAATAAGAAGAAATGCCAAAAGAATGATGCGAGGCAAGAAAAGAGCGTATAAGGCGAGAAAACTCGACGAGATGCAAGAGCATTTTCAAGCGCGAGAAAGCCGAAAGTTCTATAAGGGCGCTGAATGGCTAAGACAGGACTTTACGCAACAAACAGAAATGTGTCTGGATCAATGTGGGAATCTTCTCACGGAGCCTGATCAAATCAAGGATAGGTGGCTCCATTATTTTAAGGAGGTTCTAAATCCGGAGACAGGCAATGCGTACTTCCAACAGGCTTACCAATTTAACAATGGGGAGGATATGGATGAGGAGGTACCACCTGACAGAGATGATATTGTGGGCATAATTTTGTCCCTGAAAAATAATAAGACCCGACGAAATCCCTTCAGAATTAATAAAATACGCAGGGGAAGACACTTGGAAGCAGACTTACAAGGTGATGTGGGATATATGGATGGAGGAAAAAATGCCAGCGGACTGGGGAGAAGCAATTATAGTTCCTATATATAAAAAAGGAAACAAACTGAAATGTGTAAATTATAGGGGAATAGCGCTTCTGCCAACAGTTTACAAGATCCTGTCGGTAGCAATATGTAGGAGGATGATGGAGAGGAGTGAGCAACTACTAGGCGAGTACCAGAGCGGTTTCCGCCCAGGACGGTCAACAATAGACATCCTATTCTCGATTAGACAAATGCTCGAGAAAACATACGAGTACAATATTGACCTACACCACCTCTTTATTGACTTCCAGCAGGCGTATGACAGTGTGGACAGAGGAAAATTATTAAAGGCATCGCAGACACTGGGAATACCTAGCAAGCTAATAAGATTTAAAAAAATGACCCTTGAAAGGACAAGTTGTAACATTAAAACTAGAGTGGGTATCTCAAATAGCTTTAAGGTTAACAGTGGTTTTAGACAAGGAGACCCATTACCACCGATACTTTTCAACCTCGCCCTAGAAGTTGCTATTAGAAATATTAGAACAAACCCGGATGGCACCATTTACAATAGGCTCACACAACATATGGCTTATGCTGATTATGTAGTCATCACAGGGAAAACCAAAAAAACACTGGCCGGTGCTGTAGAAGATTTTAAGAGAGCAGCACAAGATTTGGGGCTGAAAATAAATCATGAAAAGACTAGGTATATGAAAACCTCTCGACAGACCGGAGAGAGAAGAGATATTGTGGATGTAGGGGAAACCACGTTTAACAGCTGACGCACATTTAAATACCTGAGAGGAGTTGTGACGGAGAAAAATAATTTAGAAGTTGAAATTAAGGGCAGAATGGTAGCAGGAACCAGATGTTTCTATGCTCTGGAAAAAGCTCTCTGATACAAAAGTCTCTCCAGGAAGGCAAAGCTTTTGCTATACAAAACAATAATTAGGCCAGTAGCAATGTATGGCAGTGAAACGTGGACTCTAACCAAGGAAAACAGAAGAGCTCTACTGGTTTGGGAGAGAAGAGACCGTTATCTTTGGAGCCGTTAAAAAAGAACACAGATGGAGAATCAGAAGCAATGCTGAATTAGCTGAATTGTACAGAGAGCCTGATATCCTCTGTGTTATCAAGAAGAGCAGGCTTAGATGGTTAGGGCATATGGAAAGGATGGAGCCCTATGGGCTGCCTAAAATGATGCTAAATTGTGCACCAGGAGGAAAAAGGAAAAGAGACAGACCCAGGCGGCGGTGGATTGAGGACTTGGAGGAGGATATAAGAAGGATGGGAATAGGAAACTAGAAGTCTCGCTGGAGACCGCGAGGCATGGGGAAGAATGGTGGCAGAGGCCCAGGTCCTGCAAGGACTGTAGAGCCCAACAGTGAGTGTGAGTGGAGTTAGGTTTTTAAACCTTTCTGTACAGATGCGAAGCAAGGATGAAGTGTTATTCTCTGACATTACTAATCGAATATATATACGGTCTAGATTTATTCCATGGGCCTTCCATGTAATAAAAGTTAACCACCTTGGGCGGATTCAAACCAGCGTTGCTTACAGCTCAAAGCGCTGCTTTATCTCCGTTTGAAAAGTTTTAATAAGTTTAAAGTGAACAATTGTTTCCAATAATACAGCATAATAAGAATCCATTAATTTATTAATGTAACAACTAATCATAACCACATGATTTTTTTAAAACTCTATTGATTTATCTACACCTGTTAGAATTTTATGTACCGACAATCAGCATAACGTTTCACTTGATGGAAAAATGTGTAAACAGTGACATGTCAGGTATGAGGGATGCACAGCGTTAATTCTTTTTTGACATTCATTTACTTAAGAAACTAGAGCTTAAGAGCCATAGCTTCTATTAGTTTGTTTTAGTTTCCTTGTAAATTTTGATCGAATCATCTGTAGTGAGTCCGAATGTATTCGCTAACTGTTGGTATTCAGTTAGTCCATATGTAAAGTTGTGTTGGTAACATACCAAGGGGCTCCTGTAATAAGTGTAAGAGTTTTTGATTGAAAGGTCTGCAGTCTTTGTGTATGTGACTTTTTTCCACTATCAAAAATTTGAGAAGTCCAAAGGGGTTTTAGTAAATATCTGTAAGTAGCAAGTTTAATGCCACATGATTTTTGTAGTTGCTCTAATAAAAAATGCTTTCGATTAAATCCTCAACTTAAGTGGTAATCAACCAATTTCTCAAAGGTCAATGCACAATATAAATGTTGAAAGACAAACAGAACTTCCCTTCATGCCTTTTAATTGTCCTTTCCATCAGCCTTGTTAATAATCTTGTCAAAAATCAGTTTGTAGTTAAGACTATCAACCAATGCTAAGGACTACTGTTAGCTTTGATAAAATTGAAAGCAAATTACTGATTTTATTTATAGTTTACTTTCATCATAGTGGAAGTTAATTCAAAAATTCTTTCATTAGTTAATAAATAAAAATAAGACACCACTTATTTTAAAGAACATGAATTTAATTTGATTTCTGAGAGTTTGAAAAAAAAACTCACAAATCAAATCCTATGACTTTCAGACTGAGAAAAAATAACTGTTAAAGGATTTTACCTAAAAGTTCAACCCTTCCAATTAATCACAAGAGGCTCATTTACATGACTGTAGTCAGACCTATTTGAACCTACAGAGTTGAACTTTGGGGCTCCACGAAACCACCTAATTAGTCTCATTTCAATCCAAAATCCTTCAAAAAATCCTCATTGATTCCTAATCATTTAAATCTGTTAGAATCACAACTTCCTTCCCATTCTATTCCAAATATCCGTCTGAAGTGCCTGAAAAGAAGATTCAAATTCAACAGGCACTATGATACATTTAAAATTACAAAACACAATTATTTGGTTTCATTATTATATTATAGTTATATTCATATTTACCAATTTTTGTTAAATATTATCTTTATTTCATGAGAAGAAAGCAACAAAACATGACACACCTACAGGGAAAAGCACATACAGGTCCAAATATCAGCAGGTGAGCAGATATTTATATTAATTACTATTCAAACATGCAGAGGCTTTGGTTATTTTATTCAATAAAAATTAATATTTTACATAACAGATATTATAATAATTAAAATCAGTAAATTATAAGAAGTCACAATTGTATTCTTCTATTTACATATTTTGTAAACACTTCATTTTTATTTATTGAGATTGAAATTAAATAGGTAAAAAAATTAAAAATATATACTTCTTAGGAAGATGCTGAGGAATGCAATTTAAGTAGCATTAGAGGAAAAAAAATCTTTTTTTCATAGCATAATGGAGCATTAATTTCTATGACTTAGTGCCACACTATTTTCTCATTTGAAACATACTTCAATGTTGTACTGAAGGAGAAGGCGATCTGGATGAGCAAATAGCGCAACGTTGGTATTCTGGTGGAAATATGAACCTTTTTTTAAGAATTAATCTATCATGAATTTGTTCTTGATGGACGAACAATAAACTCTGACTTCTATTGCAAATAGTTGTAAGAACAGATATAACAGAATAAGAAGAAAAGGTAGAATGTACTCGAAACAGCAAAGGAGTTCTGTTCCAATAGTTTCCATCAGAGTAAGGTAAATTTTATAAATCTTAATATTATAATTTTCCTAGCTTAATCAGATTTGTATTTGTTCCAATACATGGTCCACTTCTTAAATGGAAAAAATTAGATAAATTTCAAGAAGTAAAAACAATGGAATATTTCAAACAATGGAAAATCATTGCAGAGATGAAGAGATTGGTAGCGGATTACGATAAATGGAAGAGGTGGTACAAGGCCACTGCACAATGGGCCAAATGAGGAAATAACTGTTTAAAATACATTTTTTAAAATTTTTTTCTCCCTTTAAAGTAGAGACAAATATGTGATTACTATTGATTAAGGAAAAATTATTTTTAGTGATTATTCATTAAAAATCATTATAATTTTATTTCAATTTCAGTATTAACATATTGTTTTATACTTGGTGGAGTACAAACTGAGATGATTTTGAAAATTAACTAAGCCAAATTTTGACTTTTTGATTTTCCGATTATCATTCATCCAACAAAGTTTTTGTCTCTTCAACTTCAAGGTCAAACACTTCTTAGAGGAGTATAAAAACAGATAATGCTTTGATTAGCTGCGTCTACTAGCTTCCTTCACTCCCAGAGCTCGCTAACCTATATTTTACAACTCTCAGTAGTCAGGAGAGTGGAGGTCTTACCGTATTCCAGACAAACTATGCAGCTTATGATGGCTAATTTCCAACAATAATTATGACTATAACTGGACATTAATTTCCTTATGTGGTACTGATGAACAGCCATATTTTCTCTTTGTAAATTTTGAAGCAATTAGCAATAAAAGTTAAATGATGAATTATTGACCATAGGATTAATTATTCATTTTATAGATCTTGTTTCCCTTTATGTCTTTTTCAATGGAAAGTTAAATATTTTCTAGAGATTTGTAAACAAAAACATACTTTATTTTTGGAAGAGGAATCTGCTTCCTTAGTACAACAGCTCAATAATCTTTGAACATGTTTAACTTACCGACATTTGATGTATACATATTTCTACCACAATTTCTCGGTAAACAACAAGAAAAAAACTCTTTTGATATATTTTTTAATAAAAGTAATAATGTCAAAAATCAAAAAAATGAATGTTGTTTCCAAGAACTCCCATTTCATGAACCCCGATGTTAAATGTGATTTAGTATTTTTTATTAGTACCTTATTTTAAAAAAAGAGCTGGTAATTAGAATTACTGAAATTTAAAAGAAAATTACTTTCTAACTTTTTTATATAGGTGGGTTAATTAATTAATTAATTAATCTTGGATTACCATTGCTGATGATTCCCAGAATAATTAATATAATTAATTTGCAAAATTACGGTCCAAAATTTTCTCGAGTACTATCAGAAAACTAGTAGAAAAGTAAAGTTTTACTAACAAACTCAGAATAACGAAAAAAAAATGAGCGTGTTTTATCCTATTTGGAAAATAAATTATCATGTACTGGCTAAATACAAAGGCCTAACTAATTTCTAGATGCCTCATTGAATTCTACATGACAAACTACTAATAGAAGCCCACTTGGATTTGAGAAAAACATATCAACAAAAAAATGAATTTTTGTTAAACCGATACATTTTCTTACAATTTTTTTTTTTTTGTTTTATCAGGCCATCCAATTGGTTTGAGAGATGAGACTATTAAACCTCTTTATTGAACTAAAGAGTGTGTAAAATTTCAAGTTTATAGATATATTTTTCCACGAGTTATTGAATTTTAAACACTTTTTTGCGTTTTTGCTGCACTGTGCACTGGCTTGCCCATGGCAGCAGAATGGATATAGAGAGAGAGGAAAGAAGTTTTACTATAACAAATTTTATGGAAAAAACTTGAACCATCCATTATATGCCTATATTAATAGCATTAAGTTATTAAAATAAAAATTTTAGTGAATCTGATGGTTCATCCCAATAACACAAAATTCAGTGTAACACCTTCAATCTCATCATATTGAAACTCAAATCCACCATACAGCCCTAATTCAACGCCCGGTTTGCCTCAGTTTCTTCAGTGACTCGGTGACTTTTCTGTGATTGTTGTGAAATCCAACAACTTTATAAGCTTATTTTAATTATTAAGACACCTAAAGCATGAGCTTTATTTACTGAATAATGGTCCTACAATTCCTCTTTCTGTAATTAGCTATTAGTTTAATTTTTTTTTTTATTACATATATATTAGGTTACACTTTCAATAAATCTACTTAATTTTTTTTTTTTATAATGAATTTATAATGTTTAATCTATTCTATTATATTATAGAACAAGCCATTTTTTGTTTGTGATCACTAACCGCGAAAACTACTGAACCAATCTGCACCAAATTTTAACATCATCTTCATAGTCCAAGGAAGTTATAGCAATAATAAAATGTACAGATTCTCAATTAAATTGTTAAAAAAAAAAAAAAAAAAAAAAAAAAAAAAAAAAAAAAAAAAAAAAAAAAAAAAAAAAAAAAAAAAAAAAAAAAAAAAACGATAAATATGTGGTGAAGGTTGGTTATCTACCTACAGGTGGCGAGCACCATTCGATGGAGGTTACAAAGATACAGTTTTATATAAAGCTAGAAAATTATAACATTTAATTATTTTCAATTAAATTGTTATGCGACATTAGTATTCCAGTGCAGTTTAAAAATCAACTGATATGTGGCTAGTGCCATTCTGCAACTGAGTTTACAATGGTAGAACCATTGAACCCAACTGCACCAAATTTTAACAAAAACATCTTCATAGTTCAA
Organism: Euschistus heros; assembly: GCA_003667255.2. Lineage (NCBI taxonomy): Eukaryota > Metazoa > Arthropoda > Insecta > Hemiptera > Pentatomidae > Euschistus > Euschistus heros. The sequence continues at coordinate 745,152 of RCWM02000143.1, forward strand.
TAAAGGTTTTCAATAATAAAGTTTACTATGATAATAATTTTAATGCACAGTCTTGAGTGGCAGAAATGAGGTTTACCAAAATTTCATATACTTTTATGGTTAGAAATTAAAATCCATCTAGGTAAAATCGATCTTATCTTTTTTTTTTTTTTTTTTTTTTTTTTTTTTGCGGTCCAGCCTTCTAAGGACTACGCAAATATTAATTAGGAAGGTTTGTTGACAATCTTCATTCTCCTTTGCTGCCAGTACGCTCTCATTTGGGAAGAAAATCGTTCTTTTCTTTCTTGGGTCCATTTGGTCCCCGTTCTTCCTTTAGGTTTTTGGCATTCAAAGACCTCTATTTTCTGCATGTGTTTTTTAAACTTTTCTCTGTCTTCGCACAGTTCTTCTGTAATTTTGTACCTATCCAGGAACTGTTTCATTGTTTTACCAAATACATGGTTGCTATTTTTCATGCTCAGGGCTTTAGTATAAATCTGTTTCACCCATCTTTGGTTATTCATCCTAATTATGTGTGCATGAAAGTTCAGTTTACGCCTGATTATAGCTGAGTCCATGGGTCCAAGATTTTATATAGCTCTAACGTCGGTCTCCTTCTGTATCCATCTTCTGTTTTGATTGGGCCGAATATCGTTCTTAGGATTCTTTTCTCAATTCGAGCTAAGTTTTTGTTCTCCTTGTTCATAGCCAACGTTTCTGAACCATACAGAACCAGAGGTCTGATTACTGTAGCGTAGTGTCTTATCTTTGCATTCATTGACAAGTTCTTTTTATTGTAGACGTGTCTTACTGTATTGAAAGCTTTTTTCCAGCTTCTTGGCTCTCTCCTCAATCGGAATTTTGTCAATGGCATTATTTGTTATTACCTCTCCCAAATACCTGAACCTTTTGACCATTCTAATTTTTCCGTACTTGGTTTTGATCTCTTTTGATTCATCCTTTGTTACATTATTTGCCATCATTTCTGTTTTTTCGAAGGATATCTGTAGTCCTGATTTTTCCGCGATTTCTTTTAGATCTTCCACTTGTTTCTCGGCCTGTTCCTTAGTTTCTGCCAGAAGAGCTATATCGTCTGCGAAAGCGAAACATGGGAATATTAAGTTATCTTTCTTTACTCCCCATTTTGCGTGTGAGTTGTTCCGCTCCCTAAAAGTTCTCATTATTTTATCAAGAACACAGTTAAAGAGAATTGGTGATAGTCCATCGCCCTGTCTCAAACCCGTTTTGATTTCAAAAGGGCGGCTTAATTTACCTCTGAATTTAGTTTGTGACACAGTATTTGTGAGGGTAAGTTGGATCAGCTTTACCGTTTTCTTGTCAACTCTATAATAATCTTATCTTATTTTAACCAAATAAAAAATTATTGCTTAAGCAAAATTTTGATCCCTTGCTTTTTGATATTGTGTGAAAAAATAGTATTCATAGTCCACATGGACAATTTAATTTGTCTTCTTCTTGCATAAATTATGGTAAGTATTTTAAATAGATATTTTTTTAAAAATATATATCAAACAACAAGTTTGAGCATAGCCTTCATTTGCTGGAGATTTCAGTAGATTTTTTCCATGACTCCAAATGGTTCTAAAGCCAATACAATAAAAGCATGTTTTAAGTCATTCCATATTTGAAACAGCATTGAATAAATATAATTACAAAAAAAAAAATGAGAGATCATCTTGGGGGAGAGGGGATATTTTGTTTCAAAAATTGGAAACTAAACAGAAGATATAACTTTAAATAAAGAAGTAGGTAAGATAGTCAGTTTGGTCAATGATTTAACTTTTTGAAATTTATTCAGATGTTTCAGATTCATTAAATAAACTAAACCATTGATTGTGTGAAAGAGCTATGATTTCGCCTACAAATATTATGCCAAACAAAGTCTACATATATAAAAAACCAAAACTTCAAATAAAATTAAGTTAAAATTATCTATGTTAATTAGCGAGGGGAAATGCTAGTGACATATAAATTTATAGTTCTATGTTCTTTATCATTATTATTAATATAGCACTGCGTTCCAGGTTATAGAGATTTGGCTTGCTCTAGTCAGTCGCAAAGGTTGAGTGCTGCTGTCTTCCAATTTTGTCAACAAACTGGATTATTGAATAGCAATATCTTTTTACTTTTCAGTAACCATCAAACCATCATAGTCTGGGTCTTCTAATATGCCTCGTACCATAGATCTACTCAGCCAGAGCCTTAGCCAGTATTTCCTCCGGACTCATTCTAGCAATAAGACCTGCTCATTGTACCCATGAGAGCTTGATGAATAAGCAGATATCTATATCATAACATAAACTTTGGATTTCTGCGATGGATTTCCTTCTCCAGATTTGTTCAGAGCATATTCTGAAAAAGATTCTCCAGAGAACTCTCCTTTCAAACCTAAGAAGAAATTATCCAGTATTCAGATCCAAACATGAGGACAGACAAGGGATTTTTAAATTCTCAGCCAAGCATTCTGAGATAAAGCGTAGCTCTGCAAGTTTTATACTTAATATTTATTATTCTTGAAATAACTAGAAATATACCAATGATGGAGAGAATTGAAAGTCAATCAAACATTGTTGATGTTAATAAAAAATATAAGCAATTAGTTTTCTGTATTAAGGTATAAATAATTTCAAAAGAATATTATTATATATAGATGTAAAGGATTGATGTAATAAAAAGGTGCTAACTTTTTATTTAGTGATTCTCTAATAAATAAAGTTTAATATCCCAACTTCTTTTATAAAACAACAAATGTGTAGTGAGAAAAGTAATACAACAATGGTTTACATACTTCAAAATACTAAAGTATAATTAATTTAACGTATTACATGGGGAATTGATTATAGTCCATATTTGGAACCTTGAGATTGCACTGGAAACAGATAGATAATAACAGAAATTTTTCATTCGAAAAAAAAAAAAAAAATTGTCACAGAATTATTAAGAGAAAAATATGGATAATATTAGGAGAGGATAATGAGTGATAGCAGGTGTGTGCAATTCTGAGGTTTTGGGAGCCTGTGTCTCTCTCAGTTCCGATTATTTTTTCTTTAATAAAAAAAAATAAAAATTTAATAAACTATTTTTCTTCTTTTGCATTTATAGCAGCTGAAATTTAATATAGAATTCACCAAAGACAGTTTTTAATGATATATAACACTTGGCATATATATATTCCCCATTTATTGAGGATGCAATGAATATTTAACATTAGACATGTTTTGAGGAAACAACATTTTTCATACCCAGGATTGTCATCTAAAACATTACTATTTAATAATATTATGATTTAAACATTAAATAACAATAATTTTAACAAGAGATATATACTCTTGTGTTCATGGGATAGCGATCTCAGAGTCTACTGTTAGAAGAAGACTGAGAGAGATAAACCTTTCATCCAGATGGCCTGTGAAAGGTACTCTTCTTACTGCAGAACACCACAAACAGAGACTGCAATTTGCAATGGAACACCAAGCATGGACTGAAGAGGAATGGAAAAATGTCCTATTCACTGATGAGGTGAGGGTGGTTCTATACAGTCCAGATGGCTGTGAGAGAGTATGGAGAAGACCTGGAGAATGGAACAGTCAGTGCTGTGACAGAAACTGTGGCATTAGGAGGGGGCTCGATCATGTTGTGGGATGGCATTTCTTGGCAGGCACATACCAAGTTGGAAACAATTCAAGAAGGTGTCTTGAATGCTTTAAGGTATGTGGAAATGATTTTACAAGATCATGTAATGCCATACATGTCATTCATTGGTCCTGAATCATTGCTTATGCATGATAATACCTGGCCATATAAGGCAACTTGTGTTTCTGAGTACCTCAACGCAACAGGTATCCATTACTAAGTGTGGCCAGCAAGAAGTCCCGATCTTGTGCAACTGAACCCAATTGAGCATGTGTGGGACAATTTTAAAATAAAGGTTCGGCCATGGGATCTTCGTCCTACTACACTTGAAATGTTTAAGACAGCTGTGTTGGATGAGTGGGACAATATCTCCCAAGATTTCATTAAAAATCTCTTTTTAGGAGTATGCCAAAAAGGATGGGAGCCATTATTAAAGCCAGAGGAGACAGTACCTCTTATTAAATTTTGTTCTAAACCAAAAAATTAAAAAAGGAAAAAATTAACTTTGGTTGTTTTGATAAAAATTTTCTTCTATGTGTTCAATTTTAATTATTTGTTTAATAAAATTGTTTACTCTTGACAACCTTTGTGTATTGAGAAACATAACACCTGTTTTTCCTGAAAAATTAAAAAATTTGTGGATGTTGCGATTTTTTTGACTGGGAGTTTATTTTTAATAAATAAAAATTGGCCAATATAGTCAAGTATTTAAGATCCTATTAAGAGTAAACTTATAGTAACTGTACCTTTAAACCCTATTGCTAGAAGGAGCTTGAGTTAGAAAGGATGCTGACTTGTATTGTTGTGTATTATTATTTTTAAAGTATGCTTACATGGTTTCCTTATGAAACAGTAATTACTAGCAACAAAAAGGTAATTAGAATTTCAATACAATATATTTGTAATATTGTAATAGTAATATTTTAGATCCTTCCTATGTATCCTAGATATATGATTAATAAATAATATTAATAATTATTAGAGATAGAAAGCTGAAAGGTGGGCAGCACCCTATGATGTATTTATTTCTTTTACGAATACTAAAAGCCCCTTAAGAAGAGACTAAAGGCAGAATCTTTGGGGCAACAATTAGGGATAGGCTACATACCTAGAAAGAAAGTGTTCAGACAATGAAAATAAATATTTTAACAAAGAAATACAAAAGCTAAATGGAGGGGGTATGTCCTCCTTTATAAATACTTCTCTGGGAAACAAGAGTTTTGACTCAGGAGATGCGCAGAAGAAGTCGATGCTGGAACGATGAGGCTTGTTAAAAGATGAAGATGACTAATCACGAAGAAAACATTTCAGACAGACCCAGAACAGCCCTGCCTTGTCATAACACATTTCAGATATGTACCTTATAATGTAATAGTTTGTAAAATGGAGATGTTATGAATAGTTAATAGTATGGTAAGAATCCTATAAATCAAATAGATAAGACATCTATAGATGGGGCTATGGTGTCATTAGGGATATAGTATTTAATATAACCCCCAGCTATGGGAGACAAAACATCCTGAATATGATAAAAATTTTATTCTCAAATCATGTTGAATGTTCATTATTCATAATCTCCAACAATTATACATATTATGTTGTAATAATGTTTTCAGGAGTATTTACAGTTAAATAGTGTATAGATCTACACATGATAAAATTAAATTCCACTACCAAATCTATCTTAGTAATCAGAAAAGAATAGTCGTAACCATAGCAGTGGCCACTTTTTTTTCGTTAACTATAAATAAAAAATACTTTCTGATTCAAGGTCATATAAAATAGTTTTTTACAGAAATCATTTATTTACCCAATTCATTTATATTTACTTTCACATATTAAATTTTCTTTTTTTTTTCAGCCTAGAAAATTTAAATGCTCTAGAGATGATGAACACACAAATCCTTCATGGCTAAACCATGACAAACCAATTTATGCACCACCTGTGATCAGCAGCTTTTTGATTATAGATATACAGAAAATTTTCAGAAACAGGTTTAGAGTACCAGTACTGGATCGGATAACCCGTTCGGAAGGAATTGAGTATACCGAAACAGTTAATTCAGTAATTTAATAATATATTATGGAATTCAATTCCTAAGCCTCATATACCTGCTATAATATTGTTCACTGAAACCAATATCTTAATATGAAGGGTGTTAGAAGGGTTAGAAGGGGGAATGTCCAAAAAAATCTAAACAGATTTCATCTCTACCTGTTAGCTCCCCCCATGTACTATCATTTAAGGTGTTCTTATGGAGGCTAGAAAGAGGATTGTCACATTTTTTGGAGTTTAAGAACCAATTTCCAATGATAAAAAATATAGACTTTGTAATTTACATCTTTGATTTTTTTAGAAATATGGTTAATGGATGCCCCCTCCCCCCTTCCAGTCTAACACTCTTCACATTAGAAAATTTAAATTAAACTTGAAGATCATTGAGCAGGTAAATGAGGTATGAAATACTAAATATAAAAAGTTTATTTAATTGATCCAGGGTTATTGTTATTGTTAATTAAGCTTCTTTCCATTACTTAAAATAATCCTTATAGTTAAATTTTTAGATAGCAACAAAATAGTAATTTTTACAGACTCTTTCTCAGCATTAAAAAACTTACAAAACTTACATCATTCTAACAATCCAATTTCCAACACAATAATAGAACAGTTACTTACAATAAATAAACTTATACGCTATCTTTGGGTACCCAGCCATGTTGGAATATCTGGGAATGAATTGGCTGATGCCACTGTTAAAGAGGCGAGAAGTCTGATTCCTGTACCCAACTTACCGATTGTCCTCAGAGACTACCAAATATATATTAAACAGAAGTGCAAGGCGGCATGGATTTATTATTGAACCAGGGTTCCGGATACTAAGAAACTAAAAATGATCTGCCCTAATGGTCAACCATGGCCACTGCTAAACGGCTCTAGGAGGGAACACCTGGTGATGACTAGGCTGTCGACAGCACACACACTAGACTCATATATCAGCACCTACTTCAAGGTACATTACAGCCCACTTCCTCAAGGTGTCATGTTCCTTCATCAGTGGAGCACATATTTAGTAACTGCAGTCTACACCTTATAGCAGGAACACCTCTCTTCAACAAAGACCAAGGTACAATCCTCAAAATTATCAACTAGATGTTCTAAAGTTCCTCAGGGATAGAAGGATCTTTAGTACCATTTAGATAAACTAGAATCCAGAATTTGGTGCCTCTGGCCATGTTGAAGTACACAGCACCTTAAAATAAATATATAAAATAATCCTGGACCAAATCTGACTTTCATAAATGTTATTCAACCAACTAAAAGTGTCATTAGTAATCGTTTTTCATCCGAATCTTATTAGTACTTAATATATTTTAAATATATGGTTTGGGCACTCCAATTCCATGCTTTCCTGGCTTCACATCCTAAGATGAATTATCTCAGAATTGAGATTGAAGAAATACCAGTTTTTAAGATTTTTATAAAAATTTCCGGATGGTCAAAAAATCTTCTAGAACTTTTATTTTGAACAACAATCAACTGGATGCATTCCATTCATGGTATATCCATAAATAGATTAAAATCTAACTGCAATAACAATGTTTTTCCTCTTGAAAGTTCAAATTAAAACACTTTATAACTAGATTTCCATTACAGTATCGACAAGTATTTTTATATAAAGGATATTTTTATAGGTAGCTGTAACTGTAACATTATAACAATATTAAATATTTATGTTTACTCTTCATCAGTTAATTTTTTACATTTCATTTACAAATTCAAAATACTAGAATATGTTTTTTGTTATTGCTTTTATAAATGTCAAAATGTATTGTAGACTCCTTGCAGAACTTCTTGGGATGCATGACATGGAAACCAATATCATTTCTTATTGGACGTTAGACGTGCTGTCCCAAGTAATCAAAAAGTGCCAAAGCATATCAATGAAAGAACAAAACATAAAAATGTGTATACTTTGGATACACTTTATCTTATACACAATACATAGTGAGTAATTACAATTCTATATTTCTATTAACAAAAAAAAATATAACTTTGAAATCAAGTTTAACATAGGATTGATGAATTAATAGCCACTTCTATTGGAATTACATTATCAGAAAACTAGTTTCAAATGCTAAACATTCAGTTCTAAAACACACAAAATTTTTAAAACATCAGTACTGATGCTTTGAAAAAATAAAAATAAAAAATAAAATTTGTATGTTCCTCGCTAAGGTATCTTTTAATTAAAATAAAACATCATCTCTATCTTGCAACATCCTACCTTCCTGTTGTGACCTTTAAGAAACTGATATTTTTCAAACTTAGCATATATATTTAAGTAGTTAAATATATATATATATATATATATATATATATATATATATATATATATATATATATATATATATATATATATATATATATATTTATCATTGAAGATAAAAAACCATACTACCTCATAGGAAATTGTGATGTGTACAAACTATTGCAATATAATCCTCTTTATATCCAAAATTATAATAATTTCTATGGGTCAAATGACTTGTAAAAACTTTAAATGTTGAATGTCCATGAAATAAAGGATTTTTTTTATGTTTTTATTATGCTTTGTAGCTTTTAAGCTGTTCAATTTCCTGAAAACCAGAGTTTGGTATTAGCCCTAAATTGATGATACTTCTAGAATAACGCTAATGCTGACATAGAATCTGTGAAAGCACTAAAAATAAGAGTAGTCCAAACATGCAGTACCTGTTGCTTGAGGACTCTGTTCTTCACTATATGGATGCTACCGTGCCACATGTACTGCATCGATTATGTTTTTGTTTTGTTTTTAATTTTGGGTCCCTAACTATGTGGATTAGGGTATTGCAGGAAACAAGTTGGCGGATTAACCTGCAACAGAGACTCTTGTCCCGAAAACAAAAATGAAAACCCCTGGAAAAATAAATCAAAGATGGATGGCAATCTATATAGGATTAGAGCCCTCTGAGAAAACTAAGGATGATAAAAATAATGTCAAGCATTCTTGTACATCCATCCGCCAATGTCATAGGGAGGAAGTTTTACTATCTAGGCTCAGTAAAGGCCACATAAGACTGACCCATTCCTATTTTCTCATAAAACAAGTTCCACCGAAACATCAATATTGCAGTAATATTTTGACGATGAGCCATATTTTTCAAGAGTGTCCATTTTTTATTGAACAACTTAATAGTTAATGATTAATTCCTAATATTTCAACAGCTCTTGAAGATAACAGTGCATCTATAGAATTGGTATTCAAATTCCTAAAATCAAATACAGTAAGATCTCCATAATCCGGCACGTTTGGGGATCCAACAAAGCCGGATTATCGAGGTCTTCCTTTAAAATGGTTTGTACAGGGAATAAACTATAAATAAACGCACATAAACTATATTTATATATATATATATGTTATTGGGTTGTACAACATTGTTAAAGAGTTAAACATTTCACTTGTCTAACATTACAACAAACAACAAATTATTACATACTAACATTTCAACACTATAAACTAACATTACAACACATAAAACAAAAACAGAAACAAAAGTTATGTTTCTTCAAAAAAACATGTACAGTACTGTAGAATTCAATCAGATTCACTGCCTTCTGCTGGCACCGATGCTGGTCCAGTAGCCCCAGATGATGTTGAGGGAGTAGAAAATGGCAATGATGCTGCACTTGCATCTAGCATCATCTTTTTCTGAGCTCTTTGGAACATTGAAGGGATATCAACCTCCTTTTTTGATTGGTTGCGTTTTTTATAAAAATTGTTTAGAATGATGTGCGGTTCATTACTTCAGTAGCATCATAATGTTTGCACGTTTCAGCAAACTTTACAAATTTATTCAATGCCTCCGAAGCATCAGCCCATGTGATGTTGGTTGGTGACGTTGCTTCCTCCTCATCACTCTCAGTTTCTTGTGAATCCTATGAGCTTAATACATTTTTTATGACTGCCACATCGCTAAGCTTCTCATCTGTAGCTTCATCTTTATCAATAACGATCCATTCGTAGAGTTCTTCTTCTGGAAGACCGCTCAGTGAATTTTTCGGAACAGAAGAAATGGCATTTACAACCTGTGATTCCCCGTGTTGATGGGTCATCAATGTTTTCATCTTCCAAAGATGTTTTTCATAATGTTTTGGCCATAGCTTGCGCCATGCCTAGGGCTATGTTGAGCGGTAGATTTTTACACACTGTTTTAGACGATGTGGAGCCAACAGATAGCATAAATCACTCAATAATTACAAAGATTCTAATTTTTTTTTTTCAAGATGATGGATGCCAGACTATCAGGTCTGCCGGATTATTGAGGTCTTACTGTAATTTGTTTATAGAAATACAACATGAGCTATTGGTAGATACTAGGACTGACGTATATATATATATATATATATATATATATATATATATATATATATATATAGAGAGAGAGAGAGAGAGAGAGAGAGAGAGAGAGAGAGAATATTAAAATTAATAAATAGAAGTGATGGATATGTAAAAAAATGAATAATTGGCATTAATGACAAGGAAGCAGTTGTACTCACAAAAATCAACATCTTTTATAAATCTTCTTCACGAACCTGTCCTCACTAATGCTATTAACATGGCCTTACCATTCCCATAAATTTGAGGTGTAGAATTCTAAATCCATCCAAGTCCATTTTTAAAAATTTTTCACAGTTGGTCGATAAAGGTTGTTTATTGGTGTTATCAAAGAATGCACCTAATTTTTTAATGGCAGTGTTTAATGTGATTCAACTACTTTTGAGAGAAAGCCTTCAATCTAAAGATAATCTATGAGAAAAAGTATTAAAAAAAAAAAATATATGGAAATTGGACTTGGCTGGTTCTGGAATTCAACGCCTCAGTTATTTTAAAACTGATTTATTATGAAAGTATCTCATTTCAAATTTTAATCATGAATTTTTTTTTTTTTTTCCAGAAAACCATCTTAGCAGGTATAAAATGTTTAAACTGCTGTGTATAATGTTCAATAGAGCTGTATGGAAACTTCCAGAGTTAGTGGTAATTCCTCATCCTTACCATCTGAAGCAACGGCTGGATAAAGAAAAGGCTGCAAGAGCTGCTATGAGAAAGGTTTTAATGTTTTTTTTTTTTTTTTTTTTTTTTTTTTTTTTTCAACATCTGTTCATTAGTTTATTACACATATTTTCCTAGATTTCTACTTTTAATATACACCCACCTAGACATCTAATTTTATTAGGTTCATTGGATAAATGTATGATCATCAAATTAATTAGTTTTTTCATATATAAATTTATATATCCTTTTCTGAGAATGATTTGTGGTTTTTAATATTTCAACTAAAGCTTTTTATTTTATTATCGTTATTTTTGTATATTTTATCCTTATTGTTTAAAGTGTCATCCAGTCATTTCATCATAACTTCAAAGATATAACATCGTATTTTCTAATAATGTTATAGAATGCCTGTAGAGACTGTAGAGTCGTGGCCTGTAAATAAACAGAAGCAATCTATCAGAACCTTTGAGTATATGTGACTTCTATCCTTCAGCTTTCTTAACATACTCCTCCTAACCATGATAGAAGGGTTTATTAATACTCTTTTAGCTGCTACAGTGAAAGTTGATTTGGGCTGAAGCGTTTGGGTTGCTAACCTTGACAAATTGGTGTGATGTTATCAAAACAATCTACAATGTCTATGTTTACTCAGTTCCAAACACTTTTAAGGTTTGACAAATGTTTCTCTTTTAAACTCATTTTGAAACAATTTTGATTAACTTAAATAAGCCCACTAAAAATTTCTTTGGTCATTAATTTGGAAATCAACATTAAATTCTTGACTCAGAGTAAAAATATTAGAAAATGATGGCTTTTATTTTGAGGAATAAACTTGATATGTAAATAAATTGGTTATTTAAATTTAAAAAATGCAGTAATGAAAGATCAAATACTTTCACAATTTTGTAATATTTTTGGCTATAATCATACAAAAATGAAGATTGTTGGGGTGTGAGTTTATAAATAGCACAATAAAATTTTATTAATTTATTTGACCGAAAGCTTTCATCAAAGTAAGAAGAAAACCAAAACAAAAAGTATGACAGAAAATTGAATTGGAAGAGGTTAAAAATAAAAACAAAAGATACGTAAAATTAAAAATTGATATGATAAATTCATGAATGTATACTTCTATATATGAATGCCTACTTCTATATTTCATATTTTTTTTTGTTTTGGTTTTCTCGATCTTGCTATATGAGGCTATGAGAGCAAAAGTGGCCTAACCCACAAAATATAAAAAAATCTGATTCAGTAATTTTTTGCAACTATAACGCCATCTGGTGGTGTTAATGTGTTTGAAAAATTGAACCACCATGTGAACCAATTTTTCAACACACACCACCAGATGGCGTTATAGTTGCAAAAAATTACTAAATCAGATTTTTTTATATTTTGTGGGTTAGGCCACTTTTGCTCTCATAGCCTCATATATAGAATGCCTTTTTTTTTTTCTTTTTTTTTTTTTAATAATTTGGACATTGAAAAAATACAAACTTATATAACATGCATATTATGCATAAAATTACTTTCAGTAGTTTCTTACAGTGCCAAATTTCTTAATACTTAAACTTTTACAAGGAAGAAGATGGCTGAGGTAAGCAATTATGCATAACAATAAAATTTCATAAATTTGATAAATTACATTAAAAAAAATATAGTGTTACTAATAGTCCTGCGTTGTCAAAAACTCGAAGGCAGCAGTGAATCCATGAAGGCTGGCGATCAATGCGAGACAAGCAAAGACTCTATCATCTGGGAATCTAACAAATTACAAATAACATAATTAATAATTATTTAAACATTAGCTAACATAATTTTTTTCAATATTCATTATTTATTGAATTATAATGATGTAGAGTAGAACTAAAATAATAATAATCTATTTGAGTGTTCATGGCTTGGAACTTAAACAGAGGAATAATACACTATTGGTAGCAATTATGGGTAAAATAAATTCACAACTGATAACATTTAAAACAAAAATCGGAAAGAAAAACATTAATAATAGCCAACACTCCTATAGGACAAGCCTACTCCAAAGATTTTTTTTTTTTTTTTCCATATTCCTATATACGTACATGAAAGTCGGTAAGGATTTAGTGGTGCCAGATTTAAAATATAAAAACCATTACTATCCTACATTCCTTCACCTCCATTTCCTTATATTCCATACAAGAAAATTTCCAAAAAAACAGAGTATAAAACTAACCAGTAATTACTGTGTTATGTTGTGCAAATAAATACTCCGGAAAAATTAGCTGATCACTTTAAATAAGAAAAAGCATAAATTAAAAGTCAGGAGTGAAACTAATAAATCATGTAGAAAGTAATATTTTTTTTTTTAATTATTGTTGATATTTACGACTGTATACAATATATGCATCAAGTAAATGTGTGAAAAATGATTAAAATGGCTTGATTACAAGGGTTTTGGACTGTAAAAATAGGATGAAATAGAATAGGACTCCTCATGACCAAATAGATCTCGTCACTATCATGTAAATAATTTTCTTGGTAATAGAAGGGCTTGGTGGATGAAGGAGTTATGTAAGAAAACTTAAGTTTGGGTAATTTATGTTTAGTCTTTTTTTTACAAATGTTCAAAACCTCTTCATCTTCTTCATATCTGCTTTACTGGTTGTTTTGAAATATTCAGATTCTTCTACCTAATACTTCTGCACATAAATTCTTCATCCAGTGAACTAGATTGTATTTTTTTTTAAAAGTGACATAACCCCTTCATCAACCAATCCCATAAGTTAATCATGAGCTTTGAACGTTTGAATAGTAAATGTTAAAGGAGTCTAAAACATATAGCAGATTCTATGTGGATTCCAAGTAAGACGTTCGTGCAGGTGGTGTCTCAGTTAGTGGACCAGTTTAACCGGAATAAATGGAATATCATAGAAAATAATCTATAATCTATAATAAACTAGTTAAAAACCAATCCGAATTTTTTTTTTTTTTTTTTTTTTTTTTTTTTTTTTTTTTTTTTAATGTCATAATAAATATTTTCAATAGTCCTATCTTAAATATGTTTCCAGTTCATATTGAAATCCAAAAAGTTACTCAATTTACCACATTATCTACTCCTTTCTGTATTATCGCATCACCTTTCACTCCCACACCATCAACTGCAACTTGTTATATGGACTCTCTTTTGGTGAATGATAACATGCATTCAATTTCTTGTCTCACATTTTAATGTTAATATAAAGATGGCTGAGGTTTTACTAGTTTGCCCAAATCCAGCCAAGTCCATTTTTGAAAAATTTTCAAAGCTGGTCAATATAGGTAAAGGATAAGGAGAGACCTTAATGTTTAGCCTTCTCTGTTAGTCATCAATCAATGTCCACCCCCCCCCCCCCCCCCCACGTGTGTCGAAGCACAGACATGGAGATAGGTGCTTGGATTCTGGGTGTCTCCCTCTTCATATAAATCCCCTCTGGTCTGGCTGGATAAGAAAGGGGCCCTTATTTTTCGTATGGCCATTTTCAATATGATTTAACTACTTTTTGGAGCAAACCTTCCAACATAAGATAATTTAGTAGAAAGACTATTAAAAAAAGAAAGTCTGGATATTGGATTTAGCTGGATTTGGAGCTTCAAATAGAAATGACACATAATTAATCAATTTTTAAACATTGTATGAATAAATCCTAAAAATAAAAAGTTTTCTAATAAACAAATGAATAGCATTGCTATATCAGTCTAAGTTACCATAGTTACAGATGTGAATGATGCCCAGAGAGCCTAATGATAACATAATAATTATGTTTTCAGTCAATATTGATAGAGGTATCAAAATATTATTGCATACTTTAGATTCCTGATGTGGCTAAAGATCTCCAATGTCTATAAAAGCCTCCAGAAAACTTTAGATTACTCTGTCACACAAAAATCTGGTCTCTAGTTATGATAAAAAATATTTCTATAAAATGATATTGTCAGCAAATATGTGATACCTCATATTAGTCCAGTCAATGAGTGCTGAAATGAGGGGTGTAGAGTGCATGGAATATCCGATAATTTTTGACCTCATAGCTTCGTTAGGAATAGTTGGAAGGTAAACATACTCAAAGTCCCCGCCCCTGGGAGGTGAGCTAAAGGTGGGGGAGGGGAGAAGGTCCCAAGATTGTATCTCGAAAACAGTGGACTGTAGATAAATATGTAGCAGATCAAAATTAAAGCTCATTAAATTTCCTATAAAATTAATTATATACGTATTCGTAGAAATTTCAACGATTTTCGAGATATACGTAATTAAATATCGACAATTTTAGTAATAAAAAAAATGTTTACCTCCCTTTTTGAAGCAAATACCAAAAACGTATATATGAAACTAAAGTTCATTTAATGCTCTACAATTTTGATTCTGATGTTTTTTCTGAGAAACGATTGTGGAACGTAATAGAAGCAAAGGTTTATCTCAAATATCGTATATCTCGTAAACGGTTAGAATTACGACAAATTAATATAAAATAAATTATATAGAAAATTTAATTAGCTTTGATGTTTATTTGAAATATATTTTTCTAGAGTCAACGGTTTTCGAGGTATTATCGAAAAACCAAAAAAATGAAACTTCTCCCCTCCCCAACACCGTTAGCTCACCCTCCAGCCGCGGGGACTTTTAGTATGTTTACCTGCTAACTACTCCTAGCGAAGCTATGAAGTCAAAAATTATCGCATATTCCATGCACTCTACATTATGTTTATTGACTGGACTATATGTAAAAATTCTGGAAACTGCTTATTACGAGGAATCATATTAGCTGACAATATCTTTCTACAAATCTTTATAGTTTTATTTATCACTTTTTTTAATTTGTTTGCTATCTGATAATTATTCTAGGCAAAGGAGATTTATAAGGTCAATATTAACCAAGATGATGACTATAGGCGAATATCATTCGAAGATGAAGGTCTAGAAGAAGAATTTATAGATTTCTTTGAAGAGGAGGGAGAAGAGCATTCACCATCAGAAGATGACTCTTCAACAGAAGTGGTAGAAAATTTAGATTGTAATAGATGATATTTGAAAATTATAAAAAATATGTATGAGTGTGTATCTAAACAAATTATGTTTGTTAAGTTGGTAAATGGGATATTTGGAAGATTATTTACGATCTTATTACAAGTGTAAATAGTAAATTAAAAATTAAATTTTCAGGATATAAAAAGAATACAATTTTTATTTTTATTATTTAAATGAAATTAAAAAAAGTGCGTGCGTGCGTGTGTGTGTGTGTGTGTGTGTGTGTGTGTGTGTGTGTGTGTGTGTGTGTGTGTGTGTGTGTGTGTGTGTGTGTGTGTGTGTGTGTGTGTGTGTGTGTGTGTGTGTGTGTCTACTTCTATGTATAAAGAGTATTGGATATGTATAAATAATACTCAACATAACATTCATTTTTTAATCAAGTTTTCTAAAAATCAGTTAATAACTTTTAATTCAGTCCATATTTATGAATTCAGGAACTTCAAAAAAATTAAAATTGTACTACTTTCTTACTGTTATTTTCTCCTTCTGACTGTTTAACTAAATTTAACTACTTCCAATTTATTTTTTTCAATTCTTCTACTTTCAATGATTCTGAATAATCGTATGTATTAATTAATTAATTGTTTATTATTATTTTCTTAGGCTGATCTTTCTTTTCTTTCAGAATTCCTTCTTCTTCACTTGCTACTCTTTTCACTACCCCCACCTATTCTGTATACTTCTTATATTATCTCAATGATAACTAAATTTTAATAATTACATAATATTTTAAAATTTATTACAATGCTCTTATTAATTATTTAGTAATTTTAAAACAAATTCCAGATGTTGTTTGTATAAACATTTTCTTATTCAAGAATCTAAAAGGTTTTAATCATTAGACAAGTTGTTCATAAAATTTGGAGTATTTTAGCCATAACATTCAGTTATTAGGTATATGTTATATATATGAAATGAAAAAATAAACTTTATTCTGGGACTTACCCTAAGAATAGTAATAATGCACAGTTACAAGTACAATTGTCTGGCAGTATTATTAACAAATTAAATTCTTCAGTAATTACGGTATGCATTTTTGGCAGAAAAAAAAAATTTAATTTAATTTTAAAAAAATGAAATAATAATAATAATAACAAATCAAGTGAAAATAATAGAGGACACTAGAGGTTGACGGGTATTCTGGGAAAAGGAATCTCAAAATCTATGGAGTTATTTAAGGATTATGATGGATTCTTTGGAAATTTACATATATTACATATGATATGGCTAAAATACTTGAGTACTAAAAATATCACTTTTATTTTTATAATGTTTATATGTGTATGTAATATATCCCTGACTGTCGTGAAAAAGTCAGTAATTCAAAATTGTGCACTTTTGATGGTTTTCCGAAACCCTGAAATTACTCCAAAAATATCATTTGCACCAAAGTAGATATAGGGATTGCTTATTGAGAAGCAAAACTGAACCAATTTTTGATAACAAAGGTATTCAAAATCCTGCATTGAAGATTAATAATTATAATGTTTTAAGAGTAATTTTACTTATTTACTTCTTTACGACAACCACTAATATAATATATTGCTTCAAATTAAATTTATATTAAAAAAATAAAATTTTTTTTGATCGGTTTCAGGAAGAAGAAGAATCTGATTGTGATGATGTTGCAGTAGAATTATCTAATCATTCAATAAAAAATGAAAAGGATGAATTTGAAGACTTTGATCAATTACCAAAAGAAGCCTTAGATTTACCAGATGAGACAAAGGAAAAACTTTATTATTTAGCCAATGAAATCAATGAAATAAGGAAGAACAATAAGCGTGACTTCTTCCTCCTCATCAGGATTATTTACCGAATGTAACTGTTATATTTTTAATGTGCTTTTATTAACATCACCTGTATGTAACGGAATTTTTCATCGTAATTTTCACCAATTTCCATCAATCTGATTAACTTCAAAATTTGCATACCTTTTAAGGACCAATGACAATACAATAATTTCACAACTTTGTTCTAATGTTCTCACTTAGTTTAGTTAAATTACCCCCAAGATGGGGGTTTGCCTGGCAAATGTGGAGTAACAGGTTTAATGTTTTTATATGATCCAGATAGGTCCTGAGCATAAAATATCAAAAATGATACTAAATTTGGGGGGTGAAAAAATCCAAACTTTTTTAACATTTTTCAGATTTTGGAAAAAAACTTATAGAAAATCTCAGAGAAAGCATATTTGATAAAGTGTCACATTTTACTTCTAGAATCTAACTGGAAGCAGGAAATTTATTTTCCGTTAACTCAGAAGTAGATCAACTTTTGAGTAGGGAGCCCTTATAAGGCACACTCAGCCTCTATAATGGGGGTACCCTTAATTTAAGGGGAAAACTATTGTTTGAGTTAGGATGCTGACCACATCATTTCATTTTATAACTATTGGTCTTAAAGCAATACTCCTTTACTAAATAGAGGACCCTTTATGGGTTATCAGTGTTACAGGTTTTTTTTTTTTTTATTTATTTTTTTTTAGCTTTTCTGTTATTGAAGTTCAGGAGGGGCTAAATTGAATGAAATCAAATTCAGCTTAATCTGACCATTAGAAAGAATCAAAATTTGTGGGTTAAAACGTCGAAAATACGAATCATGTGTTTCTCATTATTATTTTAATATGATTTAGACAGATCTGGACCAATTTGGACATATTTAGACCGATTTAGATAGATGGAACAATACGGTGAAGATCGTTTGTCATATACTTGTTCTTATCTTGGGTGACCTCAAGTTCTATTTTTACTGCTATTACATCTAGTGAGGTGAAGGCATCCCTCGTAGTCTTCTGAGATTTTGGTATTATGCACAAATTATCGGTTCATGCTAGTATTAGTATAAGTTCTGTATATAAAGTATGTAAGTTGTATATGCTTTTGTGAATATGTTAAACAAAATAATGACATTTCTATTATTCAAAAATATTTACTAAATCTAGCATAACTTATAAATGTACTAGGATAATCCCAAAAAAGGTTAGTAGGGGGTAAAAGGAGAGGTTCAACAATTCCTCCAGGGCATAGCCTCTAGCAGGTATAACATGGGCATACAAAAGTTTCCACAGCATCTGCAAAACGTCATCGACCAAAATGCAGATCATGCAAAAAAAAAGTGAATGTTTGATCTTTAAAAAATTTAAAGATTATTGAAAAAATATATGTTTTTAATTAATGAAAAAGAGAAGTAATACCTGACTTTTGGTATTACCCTTTATTACGACATATATTTAAAAATTAAATATAGTGAGATTTTTCAAATTTATTTCATTTTGAAGTTATTACACCATTTTATTAATTTAATATTTTATGATTCATTTTTTGTAGCTTCGGAAATAGATTCAAATATACTGTTATTTGGGAAGCATTCGCCAGACCCCCGAGGCCTAAAATAATCGGTATAGGAAATAACATAAAAACTCCGAAGAAAATTAAAATTATTAAACCTGTTGCAAGTAAGTGGATCAATTATGTTGTAAGTCATACCATATCACATAATTAGTTTATACGAGGTGTGATCAAAAAGTTCCAGGACTGAATTTTTATACATTTATTCATACAACATACAGGTTATTCAAATTTGTCTCCTTCGAAGTACTCCCCTTGGGAAGCTACACAATTTTCCCATTTTCCCACCGGTGTTTCCACTGATCAAAGGCCCCAAAAAATTCTTCTTTTGTAAAGGTGTTTAGCAGCTCCGTTGTTTTTTCTTTAATTTCATCAACTGTTTGAAATCTCCGTCCTTTCAGGTGTCTCTTGAGCTTCGGGAAAAGAAAAAAGTCGGCTCGAGCCAGGTCAGGTGAGTAGGGGAGCTGAGGAATGACAGTCATTGCGTTTTTTACACAAAAAGGCCATCTTTAAACCTCTTGAACCACTGATGGCAGCATGATCGGCTTAGACATTCTTCACCAAATGCCTCTTGTAACAGCAAAAAGTTTCAGAAAACGATTTGTTCAGTTTCACACAAACACGTTGCTCTTCTTTCACATTCATTTTCATAAAATAGCCAAACTCTATAAAACTAACCTCAAACAAACTGTGCTAATGTTACTTTCAGTGATGTTATGATTGATCTGCAAACACAGCTGTGTTCCTGTTGAGTCAGGCAATACAATGCTGCCAACCACATCGCTGTGAGACATTGCATTCCCATAGTATATAAAAAATCCTGGAACTTTTTGATCACACCTCGTATTGTGTAGGTATGCAAGATCTGGGTAATGCCATTAAGTCAGAAATGGCTTAGTGTGTTAAAAAAAAAAAAAAAAAAAAAAAAAAAAACCTTTGAAAGACTGTTTATTTAAATTGGTATTTTCCATACAAATACCTACCCTAATATTCATACTTACACATAAGTTGAAACTTTAATAATAATATTAATAACAGAATTTTGTAATTAGAACATACCTATGACATTTTTAGAAGATAAAAAAAAAAGGAAAAACATCATAAATTGCATAAGAAAATTAAAATAATATGGTCCATGGCTGATTTTAGCACTAAATCTTTAAATTTTCAAAGGACTTATGAAGATGTCCTTCCACCTTCCCAGTCCTTAGTCTGTTGGTCAAAGTCCAAGCTATAAATACATTTTGTAAAGACAGATCTGTATTTGTTGTACAAGTCATATTCTGTTACTGGCCAATTTTCACCTTTGAAAAACAGGCATAATTAGTTTGGATCTTTGTCTGTCATACAATAAGCAGTCATAAATGATATGTTTAAAGGTGTGTTCTCGTCCGTCTGAAGTTCATGTGTTACTATTTATTAAATTAAATCTTTTTAGATAAGATTTAGTTTGTCTATGTTTGGTTAAGAACTGTGTCAGTTTCTAATGAGTGGATTTGATATGTTAAAATTTTTGGGTTAAATGTTATTTTTGGGACGAATTCATGCAGGGTTGGAGATTTTTCAGATTTAATACAGTGATCATTCCAGATTGATATAATGTTTTTTAAATGCTATAGTTAATAAATTATAGTGGTGTTTTTTTTATATGACGGAAGTAGTTGACTTTTTGTTGCTTATTTTGCTAAGCTGTTGGCTGTTTCATTTCCTTCAATACCCGAATGACCCTTACCCATTTTATGTCAATATTGATATTTGACAAAATATGTATTTATATTTTGTCTAATAATTTCAGTAAGTTGGTCATGAATGTCAGGATTAAGTATGGAATGCATTAGAGTCATGTTTTCTGATAGTATTACAATGTCATGGTGATCATCAGTCGGAAGATCAAGAAGGAAATCTGTTGCTTTTAGGACTGCATATTTTTCTGCATGGTTAATATAACAGTAGCTTATATTTTGCACTGATCATATTTCTCTCTTGTCCCAAAATAACCAGCACAGCCTACATTGTCTCCTTCTTTACTTCCCCCTGTGTATATATCAGTGCCTCTGGTGGTAATCTGTGTCAGTAGTGAATTAATAATCATAGGGTGTAGCCAAGATGAAGGTTTAGTTTCACATTCTATTGATTCTTTTGAAATAGTACCACTGTCACAAATATGTAATTTGATTGATGTGAATTGCACTATTTTCTTCATTTTTAAATCTAAAAATATCATGCTGGCTAAAACACACTCTGCATCATTAGATATTGTTTTTTTAACCTTTTACGAATTTGATTCCTATGAGCCGTTTTAACTTCTGTAATTTTTTAAGGTTGCATTTTTTCTGAATACCTTTTTGCCAAACTGGCACAGCATATAGCATCTTTGGAAACAATGTTGCCTCATAAATAATTTTCAGAATCGGCTTTTAAGCTCCAAGATGTCCGTGCAGCAAAGGTCAAAGAGTTTGTTCTTTAAAGTCGTGTTATATATCTTTTCAATATGTTTTGTTCATTCTAATTTTTTGTCAAATAGTACACCCAAAAACGTCAGTGTTCCAGTTTTCTTACAATTCTCTCTTTGTCTAAATACAGGTTTAGGTCTGGTATAGTTCTTATTCTGCTAAAAATGATATATTTACATTTCAATCTACTAAGATTTAATTTGTTATTTTTTGATCAATCTTATATTTTTTGTAGGACTGAATTTGCAGGTTCTAGTTAGTTGTGAAAACATCCGCCTCTGATTTTAATAGAAGTATATCAACGACATAAATTAGTAATTTAATTTCATTTGGTTAATCTAGATCAAAAATTGTATTTATTGGAGTATTTCACAATCCTTGAGGCATCCCCATTGCCAATGATTTTGAGTTAGGTACTCTGTTTGTTTTTAGTATTAAGCGTCTGTTATCTAGGAAATGTTTGATTAATAAATAAAGAACTTGAGGACAGATATATTGTTTTAAGTTATAAAGGATAGCAGTCCACTAATCATTGTTAATTGCTCTTTTGATCTCAAGGCTAATAACTAATAACTAATAGTTGATCTTTTCTTCTAAAGCCTCAGTAATATGTAAAGTTAGTAATTGCAATGCATTTATTGTACCTGTCCTTTGTAAAAAGGCAAATTGTTGTTTATTTATTAAATTATTTTTAAGAAGAAAATGGATTAGTCTGTATTTATTATTATCCATAATTTTGCTCAAGATGGAAAGCATGCTAATAGGTCTTGGTTATCACTTGATGGTTTTAGTATTAAGACTAAGAGTTCAATTTTCAAATTGTCAGGAATTTCTTTTCTTCGATAAAATAATTTATAAATTTATGTTTAGAAGTAAGTTTGGCACCATTTAAAAATATTTTTGAAAAATTGTTGGTGTGATACCATCATAACCAGTAGATTTATTATTTTTTTTGTAATTTCACTGCTTTTATTTTCTATCGGTCAACAGATCTATCAGAAGGTTTTAAAACATTTGATTATTTCATGCTTGTAATTGTCTGATCCATAAGTATCCACATTTATTAGATCATTCATGATATGGTTTAAAGTTTTGTGTATGTCATTGGTGTATTGGTTACTGGCTTTTATAATAGTTTATAAGAGCAAAGGGTTTCTATTTTTTCCAGCTGTACTTTATAAGTCCAATCCCACAGTTCATTGGAAGAAAGAATAGATTATTTCTTAAGTTGAAAATTTAAATTACTTTCAAAACCATTCCAGTCTGCTTTTGCTGTGATGTATTTTAGAGTTTTTTTTTTTTTTTAATTTGACCAAATTTATGTTATATTTGATTTAGAAAAAAATGAAATTGTGGTCGGTAAGGTCAGTTTTATGAGGTATTTTCCAGTTCTTAATAGTGTTAGGGTTATATAATAAAAAGAGTTCAATTGGTTGAAAACTTTATATTATCACATGAACAGAACAACCTTGACATGATCGAGGGCTGTGCCAGGCTCTAACAGACTGACTGTTTACTTATAAAGAAACTCCTATTGATATACAATGTTATGTCCAAAGAAGTTATTCCTGACACACCCCCTCAATTGAAACATTATACACACAAAAAGAAAATTAAAGATTCAATTGCAAAGTAACTCAAAATTAACATTTGAAAAATTAATCAATTAACATGACTATTGACAACAAAAAATCTTAAAATACTTTTATCTTATTAAAAATTCTCGAAACTTTTTAAATTTTTCATAGACCAGTGGTTTTGAGAAAGTCCGCAATATTTTCTTCAGCACTAATATAGTCTATTACAATTTTCTTATTATCTACAAGTTCTTTGACAAAATGATATTTAATATCAATATGTTTGGCTCTTTTGGAATTTTCTGGATTTTTAATCTGAGCAATAGCACTATTGTTATCGACATTTAATCTAGCTCTCACTTCACCACACTTGAACTCACTTATCAAACCGCACAAATTTACCAACTCCTGAGCAGCGATACCAGCAGCAATGTATTCTGCCTCCATGGTTGATAACGCAACACAGGTTTGTTTTCTTGAGTGCCAAGCCACCGGGTTGCCAGCCAAGAATGCCACAAAGGCACTTACGCTTCTGGTCTCGATGTCTCCTGCCCAGTCTGCGTCCGAAAAGCCAATCAAGTCTATCTCCTCGTTTTTTCTGAAGATAATCCCCCTTTCTTTTGTGTCTTTCAGGTAACGTAGAACACGCTTTGCAGCTTTCCAAGTTTGTTGTGTCTCTTTGTCTAAGTAACGTGCCAAGAAGCTGACACAGAATGATAAGTCCGGCCTTGTCATTGTACTTAAATACAACAAGCTGCATACCAAACTCTTGTATGTAATCTTCTCCTCAAGACCTTTGGATTCCTCAAACCTACAACCAACTTCCATGGGAGTGGTGACCCTTTTGCAATCCTGCATACCATAGTTTTTAAGAAGTTTTTCCACAACATGAGCTTGGATTGCTTTAATTGTATTATTATTTCTTTCAAACTTCATACCCAGAAAGCTCACCACTTCCATCTCTCTAATGTTGAATTCATCCTTTAATTGGTTGATGAACTCCTGAACACTCTCATCTTCTCCAACTACCAAACCGTCATCCACATACAATACAAAAAATATTTCCTTTTTGGAATAAAAGCAGAAGTCGTAATTGGACCTCTTGAAACCAATATTAATCATAAAACTATTAAACCTCTCATTCCAAAATTTAGGGGCCTTTTTTAAGCCATAAAGGGGTCTATTTAATTTTAATGTTTTAGTAGGTGAGTTTACACCCTTAGGAGTCTTAATGTAAATGGGATAGTCAATGTTCCCATTCAGGAAGGCAGTGGGGACATCCACCTGTCTCATTTTCCAGTCTCTCTGGCAAGCAATTGACAATAACAACTTAATTGTTTCAACCTTACATACAGGGGAATAAATAAAATTATTTTCACCAGGGTTATCCTCCTGAAAGCCACAAGCCACCAGCCTAGCCTTCTTCATACCGTCTTCTTTCATTGTGAAAACCCATTTTGTAGAGACGCCCTTCTCTCCTTCAGACACATCTTCAGGAGTCCATGTCTTCATAGTTTCGTGAGCGAGTAGTTCTTTGTTGATGGCTTCTCTCCATTGACTGTCTTTGGTTGCTTCTTCAAAATTCACTGGAGTTTCTTGGCTAAATAAACAATAGGCTGAATAAACCTCATAGTATTTTAAATATTTGGGCTTTATCTTTTTCCTCTTTACTTTCTTACCCTCTTTTTCCTCAAAACCATAGAAGTCTTCTTCCTCTTCTTCAAAGTTATTTTCTACTGTTTCTACTTCTTGTTCTTTATTTTTGTTTTGATTATTTTCTTCTTGATGTCCTTTATTTTTATCTTCATTATTCTCTTCTTGAGGTGGTTTAGATTCATCCAAAGCATCCTCTCCACTAAGTCTTTTACTGTTTATATCAGGATTATTATTATCATAGCGAAAATTATTTTCGTCAAAGGTGACATCTCGGGAAACATAGACATTGTTTGTTTAAGGGTCCTAAATTCTATATCCGTTAGCACCATAGCCCACAAATATGCCAGGCTTGGCTCTAGGATCTAATTTATTTGCCCGAGGAAGCTTTAGTGTCCATGCCTTACATCCAAATACCCACAGCCTACTTAAATCATCTTTTCCAGAGAAAATATCTGTCGGGATTTTTCCTCCAAGTGCAACTGTTGGTGAACGATTAAGCTGGAAGGCTGCTGTCCTTATAGCTTCACCCCATAGTGTTTTAGGCAAGCCTGTGTCCACGAACATAGCTCGGACCTTTTCCATTAAAGTTTTATATATTCTCTCACTTACCCTGTTCATAGAAGGTGAGTAAGGAGCTGTGTATTCCAATCTTATGCCATTATTTTGACAAAATCTTTTTAAAATAGCAGACTTAAATTCTCCACCATTGTCAAGTCTAATGCGACTGACTGAGTTCCCGATTCGGTTTGAAAGTTCTTTGATAAATTTCATAAGATTATCTGCAGCTTCACTTTTGGTTTTCATAAGGTATATAAAACAGAAATGTGAAAAGTCATCAATCACACAGAGATAATACTTCTCACCATTAATTTTAGCAGTCTTTAGAGGTCCACCTACATCAGTATGTAGCAGTTCTCCAACTCTCCTTGATCGTGATCCAATAACAGCAAAACGGTTGACGAACAGCCTTAGCCTGTCGACATGAGTCACATACATCTGTAGAGTAGGGCAATCCCATTTGACGTAAACTATTTCGATTCAAATGACCCAAACGCAAGTGCCAAATATTTGACTGTACAGCAGAATATGTCTTATAAGTCCCTTCAGGTATTTTCAATTTAACATCATACAATTTTCCAACACTTTGGCAATTAAGTTTAAAATTTTTGCCAGATATATGGACACTCTCAGAAGAAAAAACAACTCTCTTACCAGCGTTAACAATTTTCTTCACTGATAACAAATTCATGGTCAAATCTGGTACTATTAACACTTCCAGTTTTATTACTGTAGAATCGTTTGAGAGTCGCATCAATCTCTTTTGCTTGGCTTCCAGATCTTGTTCATTGGCCACTGTAATCCTAATGGGGAACTTAAAATTCTCAATGTTCCTGACAAACGGCAACAGATCCGAGTTAACAAGATGATCTGTGCAACCTGAGTCAAAAATAAAGGTGATTTCGTTCTCAAGCTCACTTTTTCTGGTAAAAGCACAACATTCATCATTATTTACAGCTATGAAGGTTACCTCTTCACATGTATAACCTTTCGATTTCGATCCTATCGATTTATTTTTCCGTCGATAACCTCCTCTCAATGGCGGCTTGTGATCCTGCTTTTTAGGGCAATTTGCTAACAAATGTCCAGATTCACCACATCCTTAGCACTTTCTGAACTTGTTAAATCCTGTCCTTGCATTAAAGGAAATATCATCTTCCTGTTTTTCCGACTGCATATCATTCTTCAGTTCCGCGCCCAACAATCTAGATTTCACGAAGTCCAGGGTTAGGTCGGTGTCTATCGCCTCCAAAACCGTAACAATATTTTCATATTTCTCCGGTATGGTGAGCAACAAGTGGCAAACGAGGTCGTCTTCTTCCAACTTGGATCCCATCGCTTCCAGGTCTCACACCAATGAGTCAAACTTGTTGAAGTGTTCTTGAAGCGGTGTAGTACACTTTAATGATAAAAGTCTCTTACGTACGAGGAGTTTTGAAATGGTGCTCTTCCTTTCGAAAACTTTACTCAAGCGAAATAGCATCTCTCGTCCAGTTTTAGCATCTCGGACATAGTCAATATGGCAATATTTCCAGTTTTTATAGTTATTTATTTTATTTATTTGAGTTTTGGAGCGTAAAACTTATTGGTTATCAACGCTCGTCTGTTCTCGATGGAAATTTATCTATATTTTGTAATATAGCTTTTCTCTATAAAGGAGGGCTATTACTTTTTCAATAATTTTTTTGTCTTTGCCAAGCGCCTTTGAGATGTTTTGAGGTATTCCTGATTTGGCTAGCTTTTTGGTGTAGTATGGGCATTCAGTAAACATATGGTTTATTGATAAAACATTGCCACATATTTCACAATTGGGAGGAGCCTCTTTGGTTATTAGGTGGAGATGTGTTATTCTGGAGTGGCCAATTCTTAATCGCGTTAGGATCACTTCTTCTCTGCGATTATTGCGGTAGGAACTGCTCCATGGTTTTATTTCCTTCTTAATAGCCTTGAGTTTACTCGGTGGGCTGTGATCCCACAATGCTTGCCACCCTTGGGATATCTTCTCTCTAAGTGGGCGTGCAAGTTCTAGCGCTGTTCGAAAAATTTTGCCAGTTCCTGGGAGGGCTAGAGCTTCTTTTGCTGCTTTATCAGCCATATCATTACCTCTTATACCAATATGACTTGGTGACCAGATGAAGTAAACCAATTTTCCTCCTTCATATAGTTTTTTGACGAGATCCAGAATGCTATGTATTCCTATGTGAACTGAATACATGTTCATCATAGACCTCAAAGCACTGAGTGAATCCGACACCGGGACAACATATTTAATGGGCGAGTTTAAGGAATATTGCAGAGCCATGGCGATTGCATTAATTTCAGCCGTATAAATATTGCAGAGTTTGTGTAATTTGCACTTATGTGTTGTTTGTGGAGTGATAAAGGCAGATGCTGTTGATGTGTCTGATTTGTACCCGTCTGTGAATATTAATAAATGTTGAGGTAAGGAGGATATGATATCGTCGAAGTGTTTTCTGTATACTTCAGGTTTTGTATTTCCTTTGGGATATTTTGATAGATTCAGGTTTAATTTTGGTCGAATATAAGACCAGGGAGGTGTGCCAGTTTTAATTAAGTTTAGTTTGATAGACTTTAACATAGAAATAGAAGATATCATTCTTTCTGCCAATGGTAATGTGGTATTATTATGCTGTTGAAATTTTCTCGAGAATCTGGGTTGGAAGATGTACTTGTGAGTTGGGTGAGTGGTTTGAGGGTATAATTTTCTTATATAGTTTACGGCTAGTTTTTGTCTCCTGAAGAATAGAGGCGTAATACCAGATTCGACACAAATGCTTAGCGTCGGACTTGTCCTAAAAGCTCCAGTTGCGAGACGTATTCCAGGGTGGTGCACGGAATCGAGTTTAGTTAAAGTATTTTTGCGAGCTGATCCATAAATAAAACTCCCATAATCTATCTTGGAGCCGATCATAGCTGCATATACTTTAAGCATTGTATTTCTGTCCGCTCCCCAATTTGTTCCACTAAGTGCTCTTAGTATTTTCATTTTCTCAATGCATCTCCTTTTCAATGATTATATATGATATTCCCAAGATAGACGTCTATCGAATATCAAACCTAAAAATTTGCAGCTATTGACAAATGGTAAGGTGACATCACCTAGGAAAAGTTCTAGTGGTTGAGGTATCTTTTTTCTTCTACTAAAGTGCATGCATTTAGTTTTTTACGGAGAAAAGAGCAGTCCGGTTGATAGAGACCATTCATTAATCCGATTTAGTGCATCTTGAAATTTTATAGTTTTTATAGTTTGAGTCGTCCAACTGGGGGTATACGGTTGAGGACGCCATCTTATAACGAGTATAACGATGTGATAACTTTTGAAGTAATCGACAAATTAAAAAAGTTTATTTAAACCGATGTTTATATCTCTATTGATATCGAAATAACAACTTGCAATAATGTACTTATCATCATCAATTATAACCTGGGGCATTCTCCAAAATTTCCGTTTTGGGCTTAGAGAATGAGTAAAAAAGTCGAAAAATAAACTCCATTTTTCTTGAACGAGTATATTTATATTATTTCTTAAGTACATTAAATTTTTGAATAATACTTTGCAATCATGAGTTTTTTGAATTTTGAATTATGTTTTTATGTCTACAGAAGTGATTTTTATGTCATGAAAATAATTTCTAAGGTCGGTAAAATATAAAATATAAGGTAAAGGTAAAATAATATTTCTGAGGTCGGTAAAATATAACTTTTAGTCAGGAATGTTACCAATCTTTTAATAATTTAGTTTTCATTTTCAAAAATGTGGTCTTATTTCACTCATAAGGAAAAAGATTCTGTGTTTAACATAAAAATCTTCACCTCACTGTAGAATGACGTCCATGAGGTAACACTCCTGACATTCACCTCATTTTTCCATGCTCACAAACTTTTAGATACTATTTTACCAATAAAAACTAAGCAAACCAAAGAAGGCTCTTTGAGAATATAATATTTATTTGTAGATGTAATAAAAATTGAGTCAAAGACATTTTAAAGCGGTAACACTCCTGATATTGAATAAAAAATACTTACCATTGTTTTCAAACCTAATCAACCTCTCTCCTCAAGGAACCGAAGGTAACTGGTTTAACAATCAGTGGACAATGCAATACTTAGTAAGTCAGTTTCTTGGATCTCAAGGTCAGAAAGAACAGTAACACTTCTGATCAACATTTTAGTAAGACCATGTGGTCAGCATTATCATTTCTTTCGGCCGTCTGTATTGTCTATTTTTATTGAAACAAATACGCGTATATTTTTCTGTAGGATGAACACTTTTAATTTATACCATTAAAAAAAATAAAATCTTGTTTTTTGTAATCAAAAATGCTTTGTTTTGTTGTCATATTGAGGTGGTGACAGTAACACTCCAAAAATTTTTAGTAGTTTTCAAAACTTTTTTTCATTATTCTACTTCTGAAATATACTCTGGAGGAGAAATTATCCTACGAAAATTACAAAAGATGTAGAGTTGTAAAAATCAAAAATCAAAGGCAAGTTGACCTGACCATCTGTCACAAAGTTAAGTACGAGTGATAATTTTTTTGATGAAAGCAGACATTTTTTTGAGAATGGCCCACCTCAAAAATGACTCTATCTCTGTTGGAAAATTGTGTTATCATACAGCACTCAAGGTTAGGGTTAACTATATACGGTTATCATATATGTAATATTTGAAACACCTTATAACCTTTATAGCCTGTAATAAGTTTATCCTATGAATACAGTTCTTGAAGAAGAACTATATCTAATTTTTGTTCTACAATTATTTGCTAGTACGTTTTAGCAGTGTTTAGAGTGCATTATATTAATTTGTAAACAATTAAGATTTATGTTTTGAGATTGAGTCATTTAAAGAAGTTGCTTGAAATAAATTTATAGATTTTAGTTGTGTTGTCCATTTTTTATGATTATGTATATGTATCCGATAAAATGTGATTGTTGGTAATTAATGGTGATCAGTTAACTAACTTACTCTGTCTCTGTAGCAAGTAATCAGTCCTGTCTGTCTATTTGCCTTTGGAGGTGGAGAAGACAGAAAGGGGAGCTGGTTCCAGTTCCTCTTCTTGTCCAGGACCTTCTCCTTCAGCGAGCTCTTGTACCCCAAGCAGTCCCTCCAGCGCCGCTCTTCGGATTTACATTGTTTCAGGTCGTGTTCCCATGCACAGAGCGGGCATGACTTTTTCCGATGGCATTCTTTAAAGCTGTGGTGAAGCATCTTCTTATGTGATGATAGATTAGAAGAGTGTGTATACGTCTTCTGTATTCTTAACTATTAGTCTTGTCGTGGGAACGCATTCCCAGAGCTAATGAGAGGAAAGAGACTATTGTAGCTTGGCAGGAGCGTTGGGACATTGCTTTTAGATGGAAGACACACAAGCTTGTTCGTCCGATTAGCCATAGCAGCATAAAGTGATGTTAAACGAAATAAACAACAACACAAGCTTGTCCCTCGTATAGAGGCTGGGTGGACCAGAAGCATAGAGAGGTAGACTACTACTTAACTCAGTTGCTCACTGAACATGGAGCCTTCTGAGCCTATCAGTCTAGGTTCAAACTAGATGTGACAGGGAAATGCCCAACCTGCCCGGGCAGATTGGAGTGCGGAGCACGTGTTTAACATATATCCTCGCTTTCAGCAAGTGAGAGAAGAGTTACGACAGGTCTGTGGAGTTTTTCCGACTGTTGATGGTGTGCTGCGATTTATGTTGGCTTCTGAGGAATACTGGATGGCGGGCCAGAGGTTAGTGGCTGAGACTATCAAGCAGCTCAGGAAAAAAGAGAGAGATAGGCACAGCAGGATGTAGCCTACTACCATGAGGTGGCACCCAGCCTTTCCTCTCCATGATGTAATGCCTAACGGCGGTTCCGTCGGGAATAAAAACAGGCATAGGGAGGTGGTTTTAACAGGTAAGAATCTCACACATCGTTAGGTACACACACTTATTCAGCAGAAATAATTTTATGATGTGCTTTTTGTTCAAACAGAGATATTCCATAGTAAGAGGTGATAAAAAAAGCGAAGATCCCTGATATCGGTGTATAATACACACACGCACGCACGCACGCACGCACGCACGCACGCAAGCACGCAAGCAGGCACGCACGCACACACACACACACACACACACACACACACACACACACACACACACACACACACACACACACACACACACACACACACACACACACACACCAGGCATCCCCTGTTGTGATTTCACCCATTAACCCATCTTTCATTAAAGAACTTATAATTTTAAGTGACTCCTAATTGAAGTTTTGTTTGTTTATCGATGAAAATCTTGTATTAAAGAATGCAACTGATCATTATTTTTTCAATGATATTTTCACACAAAGTTAACCTAGTTAAAATTCCACTGAACAGATGGTTGAAGGTTACTTAAAAACATATTTGGACTTCCAACTTTTAATTTTAATGTATTACTTGGTAACCCAGATGGACTGAGACTATTAAGAAACTCTTGATGATAATGGACTGCATTATCAATACTTACAACTAACTGCCCATGAATCACATACGTCACAATATCAAAACGCAAAGATTCGACATTTAGTCGATTATTAAATTATTTAGTTATCATTTTTATATGGCAGAAATATTTTTTTTGATTTCACAAGGTTGGATTTTAATTTCTAACTACAAAAGTATATGATACTGTGTCAATCATTGTTTCTGCCACTCAACATTGTAAATTTAACACAAACGAATGACACCATGCTGTCAGCAAAGATATTTAAGTATCTCCAGGAAAATAAATTAACAACAATGGATTCGATATTTTAAAAAGATTAAGAAATACACAACATAAAAGCAGAAGAAGAAAGTATTATCCTTGGAAGGAACATGAATAAGAAATCAGTCACAAAGTGGGTGAAAGATCGGGTAGTTTTAGCAAGTTCCAACTGTATTATCATATTACTACATTATGTTACATATTAGCTTATTTGATTTTTTTATGATGTGCTTGTTGTTCAAACAGAGAATAAACAGAGAGCTTCCATAGCAAGAGGTGATAAAAAACCGAAAACCCATGAATTGCAAGAACGGTTATCTGCAACTGAAAGTAGTCTTGTAAGGAAACTATTTCCACCGATGAAGAAGAAGACTCCGAAAAAGAAGAAGAAATCCAGACATATCCGTCCTTTGGCTGAAGCAGTAAGCAAAAAGTAGGATTTTTATCATATTCATTGTTCAGTTGTTACTAAATTGTTTTTCATAAGCACCATCCTAGAGAAAACTAGTGAGCACACAACCTTTTTATAGACTTCCAAAAGGTGTACGAGAGTATTACAAGGAAGGAAATGTACAAAACTCATTTAGACTTGGGAACCCCTTCAAAAGTTAATTTGTTCAATAAAAATGACAATGAATAAGGTGGAATGTGCTGACTAGGTACAAGGAACTATTTGAAGTGACTTTCAAACTTATAAATGCCTCAGACAGGGTAACAGTTTTGCATGCCTTTTATCAATATAGTGCTGGAATGCCTAGTAGAATGGCATAGAAGCATCAGTGAGTGAGGCTTTTCTTGCTGTACTACTTGCTAACATGATCTTACAGAAATTAAGCATCATGTACTTCGTTTCTTTACTATGAACTAGGTCATCATGATTTTTCTTAATATCCTTAACACTTCAACGACCACAGCGGGCACATAGGACCGCTAGTGAAACCCACAAACAATTTTGTTCCAGGAATACTTACGTCATTGTAAAATCAAATTACCTTATTATTATGATAGCTAAGGCTCTTGTGAACATAATTATCACCTTGGGTTGAGCTTACCTTTATTCTATTGCCATAACAATTCCTGAAAGCTAATTTGTTATTGTTGAGCGTATTTTTAAGTTATTTTAATCTAATTAAAATTATTAAGGACTTGCAAAAACTGATAAATTATCTACCAATACTATTGTGGTATCCAATCGGAAGGCAATTTATTTTGCATTGCCAACTCCACGATACGCTTGGTACGGGAAGATATTCCACAAAACATTTTTAAACAAAAAATGGACCAACTTACAAAAAAGGTACTACTAAGTAAGTAATGTCTATTTGCACCAAGAGCTATAAGCATACTAAATAAAGTGGAGGGTGCGAGGTAGGAGGGTTGAAAATAGTGAAAGGGTAATAGAAGGTGTTGGAAGGGTTTCGACAGGTCAATCACCTGAAGAACATTTTTATACCTGATCGGGTGAACAACAAATTTTTGTTGAATAATAAACCTAGTATGTTATTCCATCAATATTTCTGGAAATTAATTTTTTTTTTTTTTTTTTTTTTTTTTTTTTTTACAGCTAGGTACTGTTTTTTGATATCCTCATATTCATTTTATGGGAAATGAACTAATCTTGAAGGGGTTTATAAATTTTTTTCCAGCAGTGCAGTAATATTTTGTGTGAAAATGAAAAATAAATTAAAATATGTCAATAGAGAAGTAAAAAAATATCTATTAAAGGAAAAAATAGTTATTTTATGATTTAGAAAAAAAAAAAAAACGGGCAGTGCCCCACGGACATTGGCGGGCACATAGGCCCGCTACATTTTTGCCCTAATCACCATAATTAAATGGTTTGCTAATGATTATAAAAATGTATGACATAGTTATATAACTGCTGAATGCAGCTTTTGAGCAAAAAAAATGTTTGGTCCACAGGGAAATATTAACAGAAATGGCTTGGTTGTCAAAGTGTTAAACCTTAGTGCTACTTCAGAACTGAGTTAGATTATAAATATTTTCCTCTTTTCTTTCTTTCACTTCTGATTCACTAAACTCTTATTTAGGCAGGCCACTGTGCAGTGGCTGAGAGGAAGCAAGTTGGCACCTTGTGTGAACCTATGAATATTTTTTAAATTGAACGATAACTTTGTTTAGAAATATTAAAAATGGATTATGTATTAATAAAATATATTTTAAAAAATTTGCTTTTAAATGTCTGGAGCTAGGATTCTTAAACTTTCATCAAACAACTTATCTGATAGTCTTTCCTCTATCTACATATTTTAAACAACGTTTTTATTTTAATTTAAAAAAAAAAAGACGAACATGCTAAAAATATTATTAATAATTCTTAACATTTGGTAAAATAACAACTTATTTGTTTTAGATTCTTCAACCTAATTGCTGATCACAAGTACAAGGAGGTTAGATACGCAGAATATAATAAAAGAATGGAAGCTATTAGGCAAAGACTTAATATTAAAGGCATGGATGATAAGAAGCTAAAAGTAGAATTAAAAGCTCTCATTGCCAAATATAAGAAAAAGAAAAATACGGGACATAAAGGGCAATCACGATATAGAATGACAAGATTGTAATGAAATTCCAGCCAGCCAACTGATTCACCAACACGATTTGTTGTTAAGCATTCCTACTTTGTTGTTTATCTTTAAATTTCAGCCGAATTTATATTAAATTATTGAATAAATAAATGAAAAGTCTCGGAACAACGGTTTCTTTATTGTTGTTTGTTATTTGTTACTTTGTTACCCCGTAAGCTAGTTTTGTATATTTTGTAACTTATAGCTCAGGAAGTATTTTGCACTCTACATAATTATGTGCTAATACTCTATCGCTCAAACAGGCTTATAGTATGCTGAATGACGAATGGAAAAAAAATGAACCTGAGGGTAAATGAAAGTAGAACTAAATTTTAAAAAAACATTGGCTTAGAAACTACAGCTATGGTTATTCATTTGAAAAAGTAAAATGATGCATAAGTTTGGGTCATAACATATGCACGATGAAAATAAGCAAATAAATGAGAAATACTGAAGAACGATGGCATCCAACCGAGCATATTTTGCAAACCTGAAGTTTTTTAAAAGTAAGATGTTTTCAAGAAATGCTGAAATTCATCTTTAGAAAACCTTACCCCAGTTCTGATCTAGGGAGCAAAGACATGGACCCCTACAGCAGCGACAACAGTCTGAAAGTGAAAGGAAACTACAGATAGCTAATTCAGACTATGTTGTCTTTTATTTATCAAAAAGCAATTATTACACTCTTTAAGAACAACAGTAAAATTTCTGACTGTTAAAGACACGAATATGAAAGATAAAGATAAACACGTCCTTTTTGAAATTTCGTATTTTACTATTATTTCACTACTATTACAATTATATTTTATATTATAATTATAATGCTAAGATATATGTATAATTCTGCCTATCAATTTTCACGTGGAAAGTAGAAACTGCAGCAATAATTTTTTTTTTATTTTTTTTTTTTTTATTGACATAAAACTGCTTTGAACATCAACGCCAGTTGTTCATTCTTATTTTTATATGCCCATTTGTCAACAGTTTTTATTTAAAATGCAACCTCGTTTAGCTAGACCCCGTTATGTCCGATCTCCGAGTAACCGGGATCAGTACAAGAAAATTTTAAATTAACTTTTTGTTGTCCATCCAGACTGCTGAGCGTAGGACGGATGTTTTTTTTAATCAGTAGACTGTCTGTAGAACTCAATGAGTGCTCAGACGTTGACATTAATGATATTAAAAGTTGGTTGGAAGTTGATAACGACAGAGGCAATGGTACTCTTACCGATGACCGAATTATTGCGACTTCTTGCAATAAAGATGCCGATAGCAGGGAGGATACTGACAAAGAAAACACTGAAAATATCACAGCTATAAGCCATGCAGAAGCAGCATCTCATTTGGGCGGGGCGGGTTAATGGTCTATTTCGAGCAACATGAAGAGACAACGGCCGCACGGCACGGAAACGGCCTTAAAAGTTGACGTAACTCAAATTAACTAAGTTCTTTTAAAAAAATTAAACTGTATATACTGCATTATAGTATATCCTGATGTGTATTTCAAGTGTTTTCCCGTAATAAAAAAATTCTATTGTTTGTACATGTTGTTCTTTCTTTTTCAAACAATTCTCCGTTTAACCCGGAATTTCGTTATGTCGGATCGGCCTCGGTCCCCGACTTAACAAGGTTGCACTGTATTTTCATTTTAGCCCAGTCAATAAAGGTAAGAAAATAAGCTTTGTCGCTGGTAATTAGGGGTAAGCTGATTTTTTGCAGGGTGTTAGTACATAAAGTAAACACTAAAAAAACACAAAGTCCCGACCCCCACCTCTCTTGCTCCTCTCCCACACCCCTTCAGCTACATTACAAGAGCAGAACCCTGGTTATATGCTGACAGCTCGAAAACTAATGATGTTATCTTATCGGGGTGTTTTTATTTATTTTACTCCTAAGAATATTGAAAACAAATTATGTTATATACACTTTTTATGTAGATAGCTTAGTTTCGTTGTAATACTTGATCATATACAGTAAATTGTCACGACAAAAAGCAAAAAGTAACTTCAACAAACTATACATTTTCATCATTACATCTTAGGAAGAAATGTGTTAAACAAAACTTATAGATAATATGGTTGGCTTTAAAATAACGTGTCTCGTAACGCATACTGTAACGTGTTCCGAGTTCTGAGGTCAAACAGCTAACAACATACGACTTTCACTCCCGCTCTCCCCTAAACCTGATGATATTTTGAGGAAGACTTTTTATCACATTTAGAGCTAATTGTGGTGAACGATTTCCAGTTAGATATTTTTATTTTTGTAGTTGAATCTTTGATCATAATTTCTGTACTATATCAGTGATACAAGTAAACTATTAACTTTTATAGCAACAAAATGCACTTTGGAAGTAATAACCTAAAAATAAACGTTATTACATTGTAGCTACATTTTAACTTAATGACCATCAATGATCATGAACAGATATATATGCAGTAGGGCACCTCAGCACTGCCCTGCTTGGATCGCTGTTCACGTTCGAGGTAAGTCGCAGTTCTCCGGAATAACACGTTTGTCGGTACTCATTTAGTTATAACTCCGAAACTATTTGTCCGATTAAAATTTTTCTTTTTCCATCTGAAAGCTGGTTAAATTTACTATGAGACCCTTTATATAAAAATTTGATGAAGCCCCGTAAACACCCATGACAGCACACTGAGTACATCGAACTATTGCGAAATCCACTTTTTTTCGAAGCATTCATCGCTTCTTCTTCTTCTTCTTCTCCTGGCACTACAGACCGAGGTGGTCCTTAGCCTGCTTCAACATCTGTTGCCACGTGACTCTGTCCTCCATCCAACGGACGCCAGCCTGTCTCATGTCCTCTTCCACCTTTTCCTTCCATCGAGCTCTAGGACGGCCCTTTGCTCTGGTGGCGAAGATTTTCCCTTTGTATACTTTTATCACCTGCCTGTCTTCATTCATTCGTTTGAGATGGCCATACCATTTCAGCCTGCTTATTCGTATAGAGCTTGACAGGGATAGATCATTGTAGATATCGTATACTTCTTTGTTTTTTCTACTTCGCCAAGCTCCGTCCTCATACACTCCGCCAAACATTCCTCGCAGCACCCTCCTCTCGAACCTGTCAAGTCTTTCGCATATTACCTTGTTCATCACCCAGCATTCACCGCCATAACTAACAACCGGCCTGATTAGGGTTTTGTACATCCTGATCTTATTTTGGCGCGAGATCAAGCTGCTTCTTATTAGGTGGCGAAGGGCGTAGTAGGCCCTGTTTCCTGCCAGAATCCTTCTTTTGACCTCCTCTGTTTCATTGGCTTCGTTAGTCATTAATGAACCTAGATACGGGAATGCTGATACTATTTCTATGTGTTCCCCGCCTAGGTTGCAATAAGGTGGATGTTGCTGCCTCTTTCTCTCTACTATCATGAGTTTAGTCTTTCCGGTATTTATTTCAAGGCCGGCTACTCCTGCCTCCTTTTTCAAGGTAATATATACGTCTTCGATTGCCTGCCTGCTTCTTCCCAATATCACTACATCGTCCGCATAGGCCATTAATTGCACTGATTTATATATCGCTATAACTCCGAAAATATTTCTTTGATTCGAAATTTATTTTTTCCATCTCAAAGCTGATTGAATTATAGATATAATTATATCGATAAATGTTTCGAAAAAAATGGATCCTGTAATAGTACAATGTACTCAGTGTACTGTTATGGGTGTTTACGGTTTTTATCAAAATATCATATAAAGGGTCTTATTGTAAATTTAACAGCTTTCAGATGGAAAAAATAAATTTTAAATCGAAGAAATAGTTCCGGAGTTATAGTGATAAATGTGCCGAAAAAAACGAGGTTTTCACAACAGTTCGGGTTTCTCAATATTCTGCCGTGGGTGTTTTACGGGACTTGATCTAAATTTAATATATGGGTTCTTATAGTAAATTTAACCCGCTTCCAGATGAAAAAAATAGAAATTTGAATCGGAAAAATAGTTTCCGAGTTATAGCCAAATGAGTACCAACAAAAGTGTTATTTCGGAGAACTGTGACTTACCTCAAGTAAAAAATCTTCTCTTTTTCCCTCCCCCACAGCTCTAAAATTATGATAAAAAGTAAGAGGGGTGGGGGGTCGGGGCTTTGTGTT
This sequence comes from Euschistus heros, assembly GCA_003667255.2. Classification (NCBI taxonomy): domain Eukaryota; kingdom Metazoa; phylum Arthropoda; class Insecta; order Hemiptera; family Pentatomidae; genus Euschistus; species Euschistus heros. Next base: position 783,975 of record RCWM02000143.1, read on the forward strand.
TTTTTAGTGTATATTTTATGTACTAACACCCTGCAAAAATTCAGCTTTTCCCAATTAGTTGCGACAAAAACCTTTATTGACTGGACTATTTGTCAATAGTATTCTTATTTCTATTTTTTTTTTTTTTTAATGGAAAAAAATTTAGTTAAATAATCTTTTTCTAATTAATATTCCTAAAATTTGCCTTAAGTAACTCTATACGTACGTTATATTTACGGTAACGTTTGTTAAAATTTTGGTAACGTACGTTCAATATGTGGTCCCATTTGTTAAATTTATGGTTAAAAAAAACAAAAAAACAGAAGAACTATGCAGTAATATAGACGTAGAATGTAGAAGTAAAATATAAGTACAGTGGAAAAGACTGTGAAAGCTAGAAATTAAAAGTAGCATTTCGTAGTTTTGTTGACGTCGATCAGACTAAAAGTCATTTTAATATTGAATCATTAATTAATTTGGCTGTTATAGAAGCTTATACCTACAAAAACATTATAATAAGTAAAGTTAATATTTTTATATTACATGATATATACAACCAAATAATATTTTACGTTTCATAACCACGTTAATATTTTTTTGTTTAACACTTTTTCTTAAAATCATTATTTCTACGTGTTTCTCTTTATCACCATTGAGTATGGGCATATTTTTAACATACGTTACCAGTAATTAAAAATAAATAAATGAATTAATTAATAATAATCTTTTGTTAATGAAGAATTATTGAAAGGGTCTACACATTCTTAACAGATGCTAAAAACTTTTTTTTTGGGGGGGGGGCAATCATAAAATCCATGAACTTTTAAATAAAGTGAAAAAAAATGTTAGTACCGCACGTTAATTTTATTAAAAAAAAACAAAAAAAAAAACTTAATTTCCCACATATAATTTATTCCTATTGCTAATCCTTGGAAATCATTTCAAATTAGCAACCTGAAGAATCCTTTACTGAAACCTGAATAAAAACCATAAAAAAATAGCCATAAAAGCCATTCTGAAAGAGTACAAAGCCGGTAGCGTACATCAACTTATTTAAGATTTTTTTTCTCTTTTAAAATCAAGGAAGCGGATATTTGACGAACCAATCAGGTATCTATTTTCAAGTAGTGTGATAACATGCAAGTCAACCGCAGAACATGAATAAGTAACTTTTCTTTTTAAAGATGCCTGGTTTTCTGGAAAGCTAAATTGCCATTTTATTCGTAAATGATCCACCGATCAATATTTCATGTCATATTTCTAAAATTAAATTATTGAGTTTTAAGAATTTGAACTTTCCGAGGGCTGTTGGAAGATCAAGTAAAAAATGGGTATTCCTGGAAAGTATGGCTAATTGTAATGATATTACTGCAATATCGACATTTTGGTGGAAATCTTTTTGTGAAAAGGTTCGAGTGTTTAATCTATTCTAATCTCTTGTAACCTATTCTGAGTATGACTCCCTACGACATTTTTGGCTGGATGTACCCCAGGGATTGATATTTATATTTATTTTTTCTTTGGGCTCTCATTCCACATTGACTGCCACCTTTATTTAATTTATTTTTCCAGTTTTTTTTTTTTTTTTTCAAAACATCTTTATTCAAAATAAAATAGTACATTGATACTTATATTATTAAAATATATTGTATCTATACAAAGTTTTACAAAATATCATCCCTTTGGATGTTTTAATGTGATTGAGTGTTAGTTGAAAAACATAGTGTTACAGTTAAATAGCGACATTCAGTGGCGATGTTACACTGAGATTAAGTGTTTCCAGTGGTTTCCATGATGCAGTTAAAACCATCTTACTTTGCCCTGGTAGCACGAGAGCCTCTTGCAGTTCGATCGGCTAGCTATTCTCCTACAATTCTGACATGATTTGGGAGCCATAAAAATATTTCAAATAATTCAATAACATCATTTTTAAATTTTATTCAAATCTTCCAACAGATATTGATTGAATTTTGAAAATATTAAAATACTGGGATTGTTTTACAGGTCATCCATTACCTTTTCAAATATTGAGTAATAATTGTCTTAGCTTCAATGTATCATAACATATAACTATCTCTGAAAAAAATTATTTTTAGCATTTATGCGATTAATACTTTCATAGTTTAAATAATGCCAGAAATTTAAGGTTAAGACGCGTTTAGTGAGATTCTGACTCAACAGATAAACCGCGCATGTGCGAAATTATTAATCAATCAATTTTTTTCTCACTTTCAATTGTTAAAAAAGAAAGATAGTCTGTAATTATATAGGTGTTTAATTTATTTTCTTAAATTTTTATAAACAAATAACTAAAATCCATAGAAAACTTTAATTTAATTAATTATAAATTTAAACTGTTTGGCAATTATAAATAAAAATTAATTTTAAAAATCTATAAATATTAGTAAGTATTTAGCAGATTTTTTTTTTTTTTTTAAATAAAAAATTGGAATAAAATTCGAATTTGCATAAAAAATTTTTTTTTTTTTTGGGGGGGGGGGGGGGGAATAAATATTTATGATATGAAAGATTAACCAATCTGCTTACTATTTATCAACTTACTCTTAACTAATTTGCAAAATATTATATATGTCAATAATATACTAATGAAGACATCAATGAAATGTAGATATAATTTATAGAGACGCAGGAACTCAGAAATAAAAGAATGTCAACGTCAGGTCAATATATTTTCAAATCCACGTAGTACACAATTCCCTTCCAATACAGACGGATATAATCGAAAAACATACAATACTATATTATATTTCTAGTATAATAGAGATTGCAACAGTTTTCCTAGTCTGGAACTTACAATATCATGACTACTAAATAACAAACATAGCTTTTAATCTATTTCGGTATTGATACAACTGATGTGAGCGGTCAAAGCTGTACTAATATGTTAAAAGGGCTTGTGCTTATACAATTCAGTTATATCAATTAAATATTTTTACATTAAAGGCTAATTTGTGCTTTTTCGACTATATTGCAATAGTGATTACTATTCCATTTTGAACTATTAAGGATTAGCAACACTGTGACAGTACAATACTAAAAATCGATGATAAAATGTAGCCTACAGTATGGTTCCATGGTGACAGTGAGTTCCAGGAAAAGAATTGCGTTATTTACCACCAGCTGGATATCTGAGATTAAAAGCGAAGCACCAACTTTTATTTATAAATTATTTACAAATAGTGGTAAAGTGAAAATAGTTTACATTTATCGAATATTCTGACGGGCCGTTGAAGGAGTTCGAAGCGCAGGAGGAGCGAGGAGGTACCAGAGGAGAAAGTCGTGCGTAAGGGTGGCTCAAACCTAGGACTGGGGTGTCTTCGGCTCCTCGACGACCTTCCCTTGGCACCCACTTCCGCGGTCCTCGACCTCTCCTACATCGGAGGTGTTGCCTCAGGGCGAGGCGAAGCAGAAATGGACGATCTGTGACGCTTTGGGTTGCGCCTCAACCTGTATCGATCCAGTCTTCTCTTGGTCAGTTCACAGCTATCTATCGGCGAGGGGAGGAACTAGCAGTATGCCAAGATAATTTCCAACAGCATCAGTATTTCCCGCATATCAATTTTTTTGATCCATCATAACTTATTTTTCTCTATATTTGTAGCATTTATCTGAAACCAACGAGAAAAAAAAAAAAAAAAAAAAAAAAAAAAAAAAAAAAAAAAAAAAAAAAAAAAAAAAAAAAAAAAAAAAAAAAAAAAAAAAAAAAAAAAAAAAAAAAAAAAAAAAAAACCTAAGTATTTGACCAAATATAAAAATTACATCTGTGCAAGACATTCATCCGCTCAGTTTTGTTATATGGATCGAAGACATTTACAACAGATTACACATGGCCTTCTAATCTTCGAGAGAAGAATCCTTCAAAGAATCTTCGGTGGAGTTTATCTCAATGGATACTGGCAAAGGAGAACAAACAACAAGGTCTTCTAAATAGAATCAAGTAGAAGAGGCTCATTTTTTGAATGTTGGAAGACTATGATGGGCTGGCCATGTGGCTAGAATAGAGAATGAGGCCATTCCTGAAAAGATGGTATAACTCTCAATTGCATGAGAAGGGGGAGGGGGAACTGAAGTTATTCTGCAAGTAAGGAGCTGGATGGCGGCTGCACAAATCAGGAGAGACTGGAGGAAGCAGTCCTGGAGGCCAGGACATGACTGAGTTGTAGTGCCATAAAAATAAATAAAATATATAATACTGAAAACATCTAAGCTTTTATTGAAAGAATCAGTTACCTATTACAGTAATAGTGAATGCTCTCTTTCATGCAATCTTTTTTTTGGGATGAAGTGGAGCTAAATAATGAAGTAGAAATATGCAGCCATAGAAACACAAATAAAATATTAATTTACTGTGCTGATGTTTTGGCCTAAAATGTAAGCCTTTATCAGTTCTAGTAGGGAAATACAAAAAGATATCACTAAATCTGCTTAATCTCATCGACTACATCTGATATGACTACATCTGCCCCCTTATTCTTTTCCTTTTTTCCCACCATGTATGATTATAATTATTTTACTACTTATGCCCCAATATTCATCTTTTCTTTACTGACATCTACTTCTCAATGCTTTACTTTAGATATTTATTATCAACTATATTGTCAACTTCCTACTACTGTTGTTTATCGTTTGTATTTACTCAATAACTTAACCTCATTAAATTATTTACTTTGTATCTACTCATTAATTTAAAGCTGTTTATATTTAGCCATCAATTTGTTGTATTTGCACAATAACTTCTTTTAATTAAAACTCACTTTATTTCATTTTACATTTAATTGTTAATTCAATAGTCTTCATGTATTGTCTTCTTGGTCTGTATATATTGCCTTTATGTTATAGTCTTTATTCTCATACAGTTATTCATTTCATACTTTTTTATACTCTCTACTATTTTGTTATATCTTTTGGTTTGTTTTCTTTTTCTTCTAGTCCTGATGAAGGCTTGCAACGCATTGCTGCATACCCCGACTACCTACATCTTTAAAAAAGTTTTAGTTCTAAAACTTCAAACTGGTCTAATTATTGAATTGTTTTCTTGAAAAGGCCGAATGTATTCTAAAATAAATATTAAGGTGTCTAGAACGCTTCTGTTTCACATAAATTCTGCCATTCAAATCCAAAATTGATGAATAAATATAGTTCATGCATTACGCACATAATATCTTGCTGAACCCCTAGAGGAATATTGTAGGAACTTAAGCCAAGTCAGTAAATCTTAAATACAGAACTTTTCTTCATTATCAAAACAAAGGTTGTACTTAGTGGATATTAGAGTACCTAGAATAATACTATATTCTAAATACTTCTTACTAAAGAAATATTTAGAATACAGTAATTTCACAAAACTTCCATACAGTGAGTTTAGATTTAATAAAAAAATACACTTCATGCTGTAAGCTAATGATAGATTACTGGTTCATTTAAGGATTTAGGTGCTAAACTTAAGTTAGTAAATGTAAAATACAGAACTTGTCTTCATTATCAATACCATATTTGTTCTTAACAAACATCAGAGTAACTAGAATACATATAATAATTTCGCAAAACTTTGAAATTATGAATCCAAATATAATGAAAAAAATTGTTCTTGAAGCAGTAAGCTAAAGATAGTTTACAGTTTCACTTGGGGATTAAGGTGCTAAATCTAAATCAGGAAATATAAAATACATATTTAGTCTTCATTATTAATGCCAAGTTTGTCCTTAACAAAAATATGAGTATCTAAAATATATTCAATTTCCAAAACTTCAAAATTATGAATCCAGAATTGATGAAAAATTATATTTGACACAATAAGCGAAGGATATTTTATTGTTTCAATTAACAGCTTATAAGCTAAATCTAAGTCAGTGAATGAATATTATGGAACTTTTTTTCATTAAAAAATTAAGTTCATACAGACCAACACTATAAAGTTATTATTTTTATTTAATTTAATTTTTTTTTTTTATAATCAGTGTTAGTATAATAATAGTTTCTTTTAGGAATCGGTAAATTATTTTCCATTTCTCTTGATATTGTTTATTCAATGACTTGTAATGAAAGATTGAAGATCAATGTAATATATAAGGGCATACAATTAACACTGGATTCCAACTTAGCAATGTATTTAAATGAAGACAATAAAAAATTTAATAAAAAATAAGAAATAATTATATCATATAGGAAATAGTATAAAATTAAATATTTAGGTAACACTAGAAATAATAAAATTGCTAAAAATCAATTCAAATTTTTGGTTGAATGCCCAAATAAATATTTTCTATACTCCTATTTTAACACTTTGACGACCAAGCCATTTCTATTAATATTTCCCTGTGGACCAAACATTTTTTTTGGCTCAAAAGCTGCATTCAGCAGTTATATAACAATGACATGCATTTTTATAATCATTAGCAACCATTTAATTATGGTGATTAGGGCAAAAATGTAGTGGGCCTATGTGCCTGCCAATGTCCATGGGCACTGTCCGTTTTTTTCTGAATCATAAAATAACTATTTTTTCCTTTAATAGATATTTGTTTACTTCTCCATTGACATATTTTGATTTGTTTTTCATTTTCACACAAAATACTACTGCACTGTTGGAAAAAAATGTATAAACCCCTTCAAGGTTAGTTCTTTTTCCATAATATGAATATGAGAATAACAAAAAACAGTACCTAGCTGAAAAAAAAAAAAAAAAAAAAAATTAATTTCCAGAAATATTGATGGAATAACATATCCATTTTTTATTTATTCAGTTTATTATTTAGCAAAAATGTGTTGTTTAACTGATCAGGTATAAAACTGTTTTTTAGGTGATTGATCTGTCGAAACCCTTCCAACACCTTTTATTACTCTTTCACTGTTTTCAACCCTCCTACCTCGCACCCTCAACTTTATTTAGTATGCTTATAGCTCTTGTTGCAAACATACATTACTTACTTAGTAGTACATTTAGTGCGTTATTGAAATTCAGTTTTTTGTAAGTTGGTCCATTTTTTGTTTAAACATGTGTCGTGGAATATCTTCCTGTACCAAGCGTATCGTGGAGTTGGCAATGCAAAATAAATTGTTTTCGGATTCGGAGTCAGATGAGGATACAACAATAGTATTGGTAGATCATTTATTAGTTTTTCCAAGTCCTTGATAATTTTGATAAGATTAAAATAACTTAAAAATACACTAAAAATATCAAATTAGCTTCCAGGAATCGTTATGGCAATAGAATAAAGGTAAGCTTAACCAAGGTGATAATTATGTTCACAAGAACCATAGCTATCATAATAACAAGGTAATTTGATTTTACAATGACATAAGTATTCCTGGAACAAAATTGTTTGTGGGTTTCACTAGTGGTCCTATGTGCCCGCTGTGGTCCCCTTGGTAAGTTGCTGAGCGGGCCTATGTGCCCGCCGCGGTCGTTAAAGTGTTAAATTTTTTCCAGTAGGAACAGCAAAAATTACCAGTTGTAGGGAAAACCTAAGGAATTCTCTACACACCTCATTATTTAACTGACTACCCCACATACATATTTTTTTTTTAATCCCTCACTGTTCACTCTATGAACAAATAGCTCCATGAAATCCTTCTGCTGCACTTTCTTAGGTATCAACTTTTTTGATTTCTTATCTTACATCATTTAACTTAGTTGTTATAGCCAGTACATCAAATTGCTTATGCGTTGAATTTTTGTATGTTTTTATAACGATGATAAATGTTAAACATTCTAAACTATTCATTGAACAAAAATTCTAATAAAAAAGGAAATAAATTCATCATTCCTGATTAAATTAATTAATATTGTATTTAATTTTGATTAGGATTAACCCTGAGAAAACAAAATGTATTAAAAGGAAGCCATAGAGGGTTAAATAATGAGAAATTGGTACCAGTAACAAATTTCAAGTATTTAGACATTCATTGCAATGAGTTTTTTTTACTGGATAAGTAAAAAAAAATGTTAAGGATTAGGAAAAAGACACTAAGTTTTCGGCACTGTCTGGGGAGGCTTCCTTAATGGCAGAGAAGTTTCTAAGAAAGCAAAAATAGCAGCATATAAATCCAAATTTCTTCTCTGAATCCTGGACCTTCTTTTCCAAAAATTGGAAAAGTACAAGCAATGGAAATGCACTACCTACTTAAATCCAAAGAAAAGACTAGATCAGGGGTCTCCAAACTACGGCCCGCGGGCCAAATCCGGCCCGCTAGTGCCATCAATCCGGCCCGCGGCGGCGGCGGGGCAAAAAAATAAAAATAAAAATAAAAAATCATCGATTAATAATAACTCCGTTTTATTTACTTAAGCTAGGTAAATGTTAATAACAAGTGCCTATAATAAGCATAAAATTAAAATTTACTTTAGCAAATAAATGAAATAAATCCAACAAACATTATAGATATATGTAAACATTATAACATATAAAATACTAATAGGATTTATGTAGTTGTGATTTATCACTGATAATAGATTGTAGTTTCTGGCACTTGATTCAAATGTTTGAAAAAAAGTGAAATAAACATTTGTTTTCTCGATAATTATCGATTTTTAATAACTTATATCTCGAACACCGTTGAGAGTTGGACAAATATGTATAGAAAACATTTTATAGGAAATTTAATTAGCTTTAATTTCGATCCATAGATTATTTTTCTAGAATCCACGGTTTCCGAAATATAATCGAAAAACCTAAACACGGGATCTTCTCCCCTTCTCTCACAATTTCCCGTAACCCCAGGGACCGGAACTTTTAGTATATTTACCTTCTAATTACTCCTAACGAAGCTGTGAAGTCAAAAATAGTCGCATAATTCATGCATTGTACATCCCTCATTTCAGCACTCTCACTGGGGTCGCGCTTTTCCGCGAAAACATGTTTTTCGGAACTTTTTAGGCTAGAACTCCGAAAGTAATAGTCCGATCCAAAATATATTTTTTCTATCTGAAAGCTGATTAGTTACATTTAATAGAAGAACTTGTATATTAAATTCCCCTAAAATATCGATGTCAGCACCCTAAAAACCGCTTACTGTTTTGAAATCCACGTAATACACCCTAGCCAGCACACTACATATGTATGTTTTGGGAACATCTGACGATTTGGTCTTTTTTAGTGGCCTTGATTGGATATACTACGGAGTTTAATCAAAATTTCATATAAAAGGTCTAATAGTAAATTTAACCAGGTTATAGTTGAAAAAATGAAAGTTCAGATCGGAGAAACAGTTATGGAGTTAAAGTGAAAAATGTGCCAAAAAAAAAAACTTGGATTTTAAAACAGTAAGCGGCTTTGAAGGTGCTGACATCGATATTTTATGGGACTTGGGACACTGGGGAAAAAGTGTTTTCACGGAAAAGAGCGACCCCAGTGAGAGTGCTGAAATTAGGGGTGTAGATCAATGAATTATGCGTCTATTTTTGATTTCATAGCTTCGTTAGGCGTAATTAGAAAGTAAATATACTAAAAGTTCCGGTCCCTGGGGTACGGGAAAATTGTGAGGGAAGGGGAGAAGATTCCGTGTTTAGGTTTTTCGATTTTATCTCGGAAACCGTGGACTCTAAAAAATAATCTATGGATCGAAATTAAAGCTAATTAAATTTCCTATAAAATTGTTTCTATACATGTTTGTCTAACTCTCAACGGTGTTCGAGATATAAGCAATTTGATTGAAGAGCCAGAAACGTACATATGAAATTAAAGAAAATTTAATGATCTACAATTTTGATTCTGACAATATTTCTGAGAAACGATCCTGGAAGGCACTAGTAGCAAGTTTTTGTCTGAACTGGTACCCGCTCCAAATCCAAAAATAAAAATGAATAGAACAAAAAATACAGAGAATATTATTCTCTAAAAGTTTTGTAACTATTTTGATTGACGGTCGATGGATAGAAATAAAGATATTTGAAAAAAAAAACCCCTGATTTTTGTGACCTTTGACCTTATATATCTAATTATGCTAACGTGCTGAGATCGGTGACTTTCTACCACTTATTTAGAAGACCAAAACAAAGGCATAAGCAAAAATTCACCTTCATTGGTTTATTTCCGAGATTTGCTGTATAAAACTCATTTGACTGGGCTACTAGTCCCCCACGTAACTACGTATAAAAATGTGTTTATGTTTTTTTAAAATTAATTATAGAAACACTGTCGAAATTTATTTGCGCGAGCTTGCGATGTGAGCACTTTACGATTTAATGTGCTGCTTTCTCCTAACATTCTATAACTTATTATTATTATTAGATTATTATTTATTAACATAGCACTACATGCCTGATAGTAGAGACTTGGCTTGCTCGAGCATAGATCACCTGTCATCACGGTTAGTGCTGCCGCCTTCCAGTTTCTGGCACCAAGTAGAGTTAATGTTTTAGTAACAATACCACCTTTCCATCGTAGTTTAGGTCTTCCAATACACCTCGTACCATTGATTTGTTCAGTAAGAGCTTTCGCGGGCATCTCCTCCGGACTCATTCTGGCAACATCGTAGCCGGGAGAGCTTAATAAACTTGGAGATATCCATATCTTTGTACAGACTTTGTATGTCTGCATTGGATCTTCTTCTCCAGGTTCCTTCCGAGTATACACCGCCAAAGATTCTGCGAAAGACTTTTCTTTCAGACCTCACGAGCGAAAACTCATTGTTCTTTGAAATCGTTTAGCATTCAGATCCATATGTGAGAACAGGTCTGACTAGTGCTTTATATACTCCTAACTTAGCATTCCGAGACAAATGCTGCTCCTCAAGTGCTGCTGTAGAGCAAAAAAGCATCGATTGGCTGCCATAATACGCCGTTCAATCTCGTCATTGATGTCATTTCGGACATAAATCTGCGTGCCCAGGTATACGAATTCCTGGACCACTTCGATGTCATGTAGTCCTAACGTTACTTATCCACACTTTACTGACTAGGGGCTCGATAAACTTGTACTTTGTTTTGTCTCCGTTGATGGATAGTCCTAGTCTCTTCGCCGAATTGTCGATTGCAGCAAAAGCGTTTTGTACTGCTTCTAATGATCTTCCGACTAGATCTATGTCATCGGCATATCCAAGAACTCGTACACTTTTGTTTAGAACTGTGCCTCCTGTTTGGATTCCGGAATCTCTTATGGCTTTTTCCAAACAAAGATTAAGTATAAGGCAAGCCAGACTATCTCCTTGTCTCACACCTGCTGTGTGTCAAAACCTCTTGAGAAAGCCCCATGCATACTTACAAAGCATTTATTGCCTTCCATTGTCATTCTCACCAGTCTGACTAACTTCTGGGGTATATTCATTTCTGTCATGGCCATTTATGCTTCCCCTCTATCAATCGAGTCATAAGCCTGCTTAAAGTCTACGAAAACATGATGGGTATTAATTCGAAACTTCTTGTATTTTTCAGGATCATCCAGAGGTTAAAATTTGTTCAATAGTTGATTATCTTAACGAAACCTCACTGATATTTTCTAATTTCTTTCCCTGCGTATGGAATCAATCTCTTGTATAATATGCTGGAGAGAATTTTGTATACTCATGGAAGTACTGATGTACCTCTCCTTGTTACAATTCTAGGAATCCCCTTTATTATTGGATTGGGTGTATAATCGCTTTCTTCCACTCCATAAGAAGGCATTCATCTCTCCAAATATCCATAAATAGATCCTGCAGGAAAGTAACCAGTTGAGGGTCATAATGTTTATATATTTCTGCTGGTATGTTATCAGTACTTGGAGCTTTATTATTCTTTAGTTTTTCGATGGTCGCTGCTATTTCTTCCCCGTCTGGTGGTTCAATCTCTATTCCTCCAGCCAGTCCCCCTGCGATGATGGTATCATCAGTAGTCAGCCCATCTATCTAATATTTTTTGCTTTTTCGTGATTAGCAAGCCATCTTCTGCTTCGCATGCGGGAGTCCTGGATTTAAATAATTGTCTACCTTCCTTCACCATTTGAAAGGAATTTTTGTTTTTGAAAGATTTTACCATATCCTCCATCTGCTTATTCCGCCATCTTCTCTTCTTTCTTCGATGAACGTACTTCTCGCGACTCCTTGTGGCTTTATATCCATCCATCGAACTTCTTGTGTGTCTCCGTTGAATCATGTTTTTATAGACCTTGTTCTCTCTATCTGCTCAAGCATGGCATTCCTCATCAAACCATGGTCTTGTTTTTCTGTTTGCCCTTGAGACCCAGAAACTTCTTCTGCAGTCTCAGTTAACGCATTTCATAACACCAACTTTAAATTTGGTACTGAAGTTGCTTTTGGTAATTATATGTTTGAACAAGTTTCTGAATTTGTATACCATGGCCCATAAGTGACGTGCGAAAACAGAATCTCGACTGGTGTCCGGAGAAAAATTATCTTAGCGAATCACTGTTATCATGGACTCCGCTCGCATCTTTCTAGCAGCCTCGTCTTTCACCGCACTAAGGTTATCCGATACAAGACCCTCATTCGCCCTGTTTTACCTTATGGCTCTGAGACCTGGACCACTACAAAGGCTGATGAAAATGACCTTATTTTTGAAAGGAAAATCCTCCGTAGAATATATGGGCACACCTTTGAAAATGGACAATGGAGAAGGCGTAGTAATAGAGAAACCTATAGTCTCTATAACGAGCCTGATGTTGTAGCTATCATTAAGGAAGGGAAGTTAAGATGGGCAGGACACCTCGTGCGGATGTCGGATGGGTCTGTACAAAAATAAATTCTAATAGAACAGATATCCGGCCGGCGCAGAGTTGGGAGACCCAGGTTACGGTGGTCGAGTAACCTCTCAAGGTAGGAGGGGAGAGATCCAGGAACCCTGCACCACTCTCACTGGCCCTGATCAGCCACACCTCTCTCCCTTCACTTTTGCCCAAGTGCCATCAGCCAGCGCTCAGACTATAACTTCCTTTAAACATCATCTATTTCTTTACCTTCTCAATTACCATTCTTCCGAACGTATATAAAATATGAATATTTTAGTAATATATATTATTATAATATACGTATGTTCTATTTTTTTTGTCGTTATCTTTTTTATTTTGTAACTCATAATGCAATTATTAATCACTTGTCATAGCTAAACGATTGTCCTATGTATTGCACTCATATTTTATTCATAAGGGACAAACTGTCCCAGAATAAAGTTTATTTTCTTCTTTCTTTTTTCTGTATGCTCCATCAATATAATAAGGAACAAATATTCACGCCAATGATTTTTTTTGGTGATCATTGCATACAAAAGAAACCCAGGTTTCAGGATTTTTCATATTTTCAATAGGCATGTAATCAGCGACCGTCGATTAGCTGACAGTTTTTATTTTCCGCTTCTTTTCCACACTAGTAATTAAGTCAAATCAAAATACTGTTACAAAGATGTTTTTGAAACACACACAAACCCGCTAGGGCGTTACGAACTATTACTATAGCACCTCTATTAGCGTTTTTATACGTCAATTACTGTCATCAAGAAATGAGTAGAATACACCAGAACTTCGTAACATTACAGTACAACACAATAATGATTGAACTAGGGACTTTAACTAGCTTCTTCTCGCTGAGGGTGCGTACTCGGAGACTATTCTATAAATTATAGGTACCGGCAGGAAAATTAAAATGGTGTTGGCCCGCGGAGCCCTTGGAAGTAGTTAGTGTGGCCCGAAGGCTGAAAAGTTTGGAGACCCCTGGACTAGATGATAAAAGATTCACAACATCACCAACTGAAGTCTCAGAATAAAACCTGTAGAAACAGTTCTGAAAGAAAAATAGTTAAGATGGTTTGGCTATCTTTTCAGGATGAACCAAGGCAAAATTGGCAGATAGACTTATGAGAAGAGGAAAGCAATACAATCAAGATCCCAAATATTCAGTGAAATTCTGCTGAACGGTACATGTTATTCTTAAGGAACATTGTGTTTCACAATATTACTGTTTTTTCTATATTTCTCATCATACTTCATACCATTGTATCATTTGTATTTTACAAAAATCTAAACTTTTCTTGTATGACTATTGGAAAAAGAAATACAGCTACAAATCAATTTTACCTTAAAAAAATTAGCTTGCATATTGACTAGCCAAATTTATGGCAATAATATTCCTTACTATGACTAATTTTTTCTGATTCTCAGTAAGTTTTATTTATGACAGGAAATTTCTAAAAAATGAAATGAAAATAAAACATATGTTATTTTGGGGGCCATTGCCCCTTAAGGATAATTAAAATAAACAATATGATGACAGCCTAATTGGCTAATATTAATACTAAAGAAAACAATGGTAACATAACAACATGCTATAAAATTAGTATTAAATACACTTTATAAATATTATGTGAGATATACACTTCATAAATCTTAAAGTAAAAAAAAAAATTAAACTAGGTAAGAAAGCAGAAAAATATAGTAAATAGGGCAGTAAAATATGTGTTGGCTGTCAAGTTAGGAATCTCAAACTGTACTGAATTAACAATGATGGTTTAAGATATACTTATAGATATTACATATCTATCAGGAAGCCATCCAAGCTATCCAAAAAATCGAAAGAAATATTAACTGTGTTTACAAATTTAAAATGCACTGAAAGCCAACATGAAGGGGATTCTCTTATTTGTGTTAAAGGAATTTGATTGTTCTACATTTTTGACAATAAATGAATGCATCATTATAAAATGCAGAGCCTTTATTTACTGATAACTACCTATTCAATGATAATTACAAACTTAGTTTCAAAATTTGAGAAAATGATTAAAATTGTGTTTCCTTATCATTATGTTTTTTATTATTTTTATGCACAGTATATCATTTGCTGTTCTGTAATTAGGGCTAAAACTATACTCTGTGTTTCTTAATAATAATGTGCTTATTTTATTAGTAATTGGATTCTTTCTACTATTTGATCATTAATGCAATAATTGAGGGGTAGAATTCCAAATCCAGCGAAGTCTGTTTTTGAAAATTTTTCACAGCTGGTGAATAAAGGTAAAGATTTGGCTAAGTTAGAAATAAACTTTTTTTTTTTTTATTTTTTTTTTATGGTCATTTATATGTGACTAAACTACATTTAGAATAAAACTTCCCACCTAATGATAATCAAGTAAAAAAAGAATTAGAAAAAAAAATGTGGAAACCGGACTTGGCTGATTTTAGATTTCTACACTTTAATTATTATCATATTATCATTATTATTTTGTTTAAATAGTATTTATATATATTTTTGTATTCAATAACGGAAAGGTTGCCAATAAAGGAGCAAAGAAGCTTTGAAGTATTGTTTTTCCATCAATAAAATTAATAAAGGCTCTGTGTATGATACAATAATACAGCTTATTTATTATATATTGTGTTTTTTATTTGTACTTATTTATAATGCTCTTTAATTATGTATGTTTATTTATGTTACCTTCAATGATTCTCTTTATTTTGCAATTTAATACTGATTTATTACATAAATATAAACAGTGTCTTCATAGGGTTAACTCGGAAAATAAAACAATGATTATGCACAATGCTCTGAAAAATTATGTTTTATTGGATCATTAATTACTAAACAAAAATTTATATTTCTGCAATTAAACTATTGATAATTTATAGCTAAAATAACTAATCTTAAAATATAGACAATTTACACATTAAATTCAGAAATGTAATAATTATTTATAAACCGATCATACCCAATGATGTATTGGTATAAAATAGTACAGTTAAGGGAACTGGCATTTCACTCTCGGATGCACTTCAACTGATTTTTATGTATTATTTTTTATTCAAAAGGTAATTTTAAAGCCAAAAATCTCTCTCTCTCTCTCTCTCTCCCTCTCCCTCTCCCTCTCCCCCCCCCTCTCTCTCTCTCCATCTTCCAAGTTTCAGATTAGGGGTCACCTGTGGTGTAGTGGTTAGCATAGCAACCTACTAAACCCAAGATCGCGGGTTCGCAGCCCGGCAGATGACCTTAGGATTTTTTAAAGGGAGTAAAAAATCCTTAGCTATGCCGTCCTTCGGAAGGGACGTAAAATGGGGGTCCCGAGCCTGTGCGATGTCAGGTACTCGTTAAAGATCCCTATCCTAATTATACCTGGATAGGCAAAATTTAGGACTCCCACCGTAGCATCGTCCGATTAGCCATAGCAGCATAAAAGTGACGTTAAACAAACAAACAAGTTTCAGATTAATACATGAATATGTTTTTTTTTTACTTTTCAACTTTTTAATTGGCGTACCGTCTGCGTATCTAAATTGCCGTAAAATTAAAAACAAAATGTGCCAATACCTACTATTTTGAATGCGATTCATCGTGAAATCTAAACAAATAAGAAAACTTATTACGATGTTAACTGTCGAGTGCTTGAAAGAATACTAACTTAATTCTTATATTGTACAGAATTAAATTAGTATTAGTTCGTTATTTATTGAATGGCTTTATTGACATTTCCTCAGCCTGATTCACTTCGTTTCATGTCTTCCAACATTTAGCCTGTTAGATCAATCACTTTTGGCATCAAAAAATCAATCTTCATTTTTGGACTTTTGCCCCGCTAGATTCACGAATGGCCCCACTGTGCGTCGAGAGGTCAAAGAATTCATTTAGATCCGGAGGTTTCATCTTCTTCAAGGATTTTGTTTTGACGATTTTTCGAAGCGTCGAGTCCTGGAGTCACTAATGATGCCTCATCGTTCCATCAGTGAACAGAGGTGCTCCGTGCTCAATATGCTTTTATAAAAACGTAGTTTGAGCCGAAGGGAAAGGACAGGAGAGGAAAGGAGGTGGTGGAGGCGATAGTATCATTTTCTCACCTTGCGGTGTGCCTGGTAGCAGTGGTATGAGTTGAAAACTTGAGGCGATGGAGTTGGAGGGGGCAATGGTCGTGTTTGCTACTCTCAGGGACTTAGGCAGTGATGATTACTTACCACACTGGTGTGAGAACACTACACAGTCCGTTTTTGCTGGATTCACTTGGATGTTAAGTAGATTCAGTCGTTGAGCAATCGCATGCACAGACTGTTTCAGCTTGGCGTAGTGATCGAGTGGGGTTCATACTACTGCTGTTGATGGCTTTATCGTCAGCATACGCTGCTACGGTCGCCCTACAGTAGTTCTTGCCAACTATATCAGCAGTGTATATATTAAAAAATAGTGGTGATAGTACTGCTCCTTGAGGCACACTGCGAGTGAGGGAGACAGAGGTAAAAGTATTATTGCGAACCTGTACTGCGAGACTTCTATCGCCCAGAAGAGACAATGACTCCATAGAGTTGTTCTGGGCATTCTAGTCCTCCTAGTTTCCGACATAGGATCCCATGGGAGACGGAATCGAATGCCTTTGTGCAGTCCATGGAGATCACCGCTGTTGCCATATTCCTCAGTTTGCAGCTTCATAAGGTGGTGTTCAGTAATGAGGCGCCCCTGAAACCCTGTCTGTTCAAATAAAATCCCGGAATTTTGGTCACAAAAATCTCGTAGATAATTGAGAACGATTTTTTCGTAGACCTTCCTGTGTGTGACCTCGGGAAGGTCTACGAGAAAATTGTTATATATATCTATATATATAGGGTGGTAGTATCTATATTCAAGTAATTTAGGCAAATAGTTCCTTGACGAAAATAACATTACTTCTACTGGAATGGAAAGATACACAAAATTCAGTTAGAATAATTAATGGATGGAAATTAACGAGACAGAACTCCAGAAAAGAGAGTTTTAATATTTTCATAACGATTTTAAGACATTATCAATTAAAATACAAATGGTGAGGGAGGGGAGGGGGCAGTTACATTTATAATAAACAGACGGTTCTGGGCCACGGTGGGGTTTCTTTCTTTTCTTCCCTAATTTTTTCTCTCCCGGTTCTAAAGGGATGGCTAAGCTTCCCCTTTGCCACCCACCTTTGCAATATCTTCCTTCATCTTTACCTCCTTCTTCTGAGATACTAATCGGATCTTTCGCTCTCTGATTCAGAAAGTCTGGCGACAAAAACCTCTCCCTCTTACCGGAAGATTTTCTTACGCTTTACGAGTCGGTGCTTTGACAGACTTAATTATCTATTAGGCTTAACGAGGATGGAAATCGTTGGCAAAAAGGGGCTACAAGAAATTGGGGACGCGCCCCTTCGGCGATCTGCAATTCAGATCCAGAGAAGACCACAAGGCCTTTATGCTGTCATCGAAGGTACCTTTTATGTATGGAGGTTTAATTTAACTACTCAAACTACAAGTTCAAGTTAAAATACTTAAAAATTTGTTGGATTCCACTTATGTAGTGATTATTACTGTTGCAATTTATTTAAAACTGTTTAATTTTTTTTTAATAATCTTCAACACAACACATTATTTACAAACTTTCAAAACATCAGTAATTTGTAACATTAATTATTATTTTGAACAAGAGTTAGTAAAAAAGATAAACAATAAAAGTATTGCTATGGTTCATTTGGCTGTAGAATCAATGATGATGTAGATACTTGGGGTGTGTTATAAAGGAAACACAATTTAAAGTATAAATTTATTGTGCCGACGTTTCGTCTTACAATGTAAGCCTTCATCATGGCTAGCAGAAAAAACAAAAGGATATGAAAGTAATAAATGAATTCGATAAAGGGATAAGAAAGAAAAAGAAAAGAGAAACAGTGAGAATATTGAAAAATATGTTTTTAAAAAAAATAAGAAAAAATAATAATAATCATTTTAAAAACTTAAATATTTTTTTATTTTAATTTATTCGTTTAAATTTTATTTCTTGTTTTCAAACTGATTTTCAAATTTCCATACTGTTTTTCTATTCTTACCTCTTTTTTTTTTCATCCACTTTTTTATTTTTTCTTCAATTCTTGTTGCAGGAAAAAAATTTTTTTTTGATTCCATATTCATTTGAGTTGGAAAGAAATTTAGATAACGATGATTAAATTCTATATTTGAAATTGAAAAAAAAATATTAAAGAAACCATTCCATACATGTGCAATTTTAGGTATATATTGTATTTATTATATCGATATGCAAAATCAAATCGAATGTACCTCGTTATTCAATTAGGCTTGAGCATGAGGAAAAGTAATAACTTCTTACAACACTGGAGAAGTAATGAAAAATTATAGCAAATGAAGAAAGAAATTGATTGATTTAAAACAATTAGGGTTAAATTCTACATTTAAGATAGAATAAAACAAAACCTACTTCTATTTGTTTGAATAGAGACAAAATAGACCCATTCTAAAAAATATGAAGTCTATGGACTGACCTGTAGTGAATATGAAGTCAAAAATACGAGAATAACTGAGCGAACACTAAATAGATTAGGGGGACTCGATGGCCGAGCGAGTTGGGGCGTGGGTCTCAGCGCTCTCGATACCCACCTGGGTGGGTTATAATTTATTTCTTGGTGGACCCACGGAATAAATGTTGACCTTCCAACTACGGCTAGAATAGGTTGATAACCTGTGGGATAACTAGTCTTTCCTGCCTTAGTTGTGGAACATAAAGGAGATCCAGGAATTAAACTAATAACTTATGAATATATTAAATATTTACACATTTTTAGAAATAATAAAATTGTTCAAATACAATCCAATCATTTATTTATTTTTATTTTTTTATACATCGTTGAATAGATAATGCCAATAGTCTAATTTTAAATTGATTTCCAATTTTAGTTCAGAAAAAGCAATTTCAAAGGGACTTACTGAGGAAACCCTTAAGGTTTACCGCCTACTAACCTTCACCCTTCAATCGCTTCATTTTTCAGTCTCTATTCAGTGCTAGGTCAAGAGTTACTTGCCCTTCTACCTACTTAAGACTTGGTGGAAACTTGATCAATTTTTTTTTTTCTTGACTGGTGGACAGATCTCGTGTATGATGTATAAATTAAGGGCAGATTCCAATCCAAATAAAAGATACTTTATAAGTTACTAAACAAAATATTCTAATTCATTGTATTTGAAGAACTAGGCAGTGAACCTGTTCAATATGAAAAATTAGTATATTATTATTAAAACCTAGCTCCCGGCACTGAGTTTAAGTTCAGCTGCTGGCAATCAATTTATTTTCTATTATTTTAGTTTTGGATCAACTTTGGCTTCAAAATATTCTTCTAAGGAACACTAGCCTCTATATAGTGGATTCACTTTTTGTAAGGAAAAACAAGTAACTGAGCCTGTTGAGAGTGTTGAGAGAGTGCTGACTACATTTCTTTGTATAAATGTTGGTTTCGTCACAATACTCACAAAAATGATCAAATATTGAACCTAAGACCCTCCACGGGTTGTATTGGTACATTTTTTAAAAATTAATAGTATAATTTTGTGTTAATTATTATTAACTTTGGGCCAAATAGTGGTCCAGTGGTCAGAGTATCAGACCCTGTAACTGAGGGTCCAGAGAGGTGTCGGTACGGATCCGCTCTGGAATGGGTTCACGATTTTCTGCGTTGTGTATGTTGAAAGGTTTCAGAATTCCCCATGGATAGTTAGAATAGGTGGCTACCAGTGGATAGCACCTTCCCAGGCATGATCAGTCACAGATGGAAGAGTTGACTAATACCGACTGTATGGGAGGCCTGCAATGAGTCATTCCTGCATTATTGGCTTAAAATTATAAATATATTTGTATGTATTTTTTATTAAATACTTCCTTACAAGATACTAAACCCAAGATCCTTTATGGTTATAATCGAACAGGCAGGACAAAACGTCGAAGGTTCTCAAAGAAGAGTAGCTATATTTTTATACTTATGATCGTGGGTTTTGATGGATAAGTTGTCAACACTGACTTGCTGATTATTTTAATCGCAGGGAAGGCGTGTACTTCGACACAGGCTGGGCCAATGCTTCAGAACACTAGACTACATAACTTGCCCAAACTTAGCCGCAAATGGGAATCGAACCGCGACTTTCAGCACTTCCTGCTGAAGGACTGCGACCTAACAATTAACTTCGCAGTTACTATGCCGCTGAACGAGGAGTACTTGCTATCAGCGGTTCCATGGAAATGATGGCAAAACGCCAGCTGTAAAATACAACCACAACTGTATCTAGTAGCAGTTACTTGAAGCAGCTAAAATCCTTAAACCGCGTTGCTTACTTGCTTCTATAAGTGATGTTTTAATTTTAATTTTATTTAAACTTCTATTGACTTCAAATACATGCTATATTGTTACGCACCATTTGGAGGTTTATTTAATCTTTTCCTTCTATTAATATTGATCTTGTCCCTAGAGACACAATTAGGTGTCGTTAACTTTAATTAAATGTTGGTGCCAGAGATATATGATTTTTTTTTTTGTAATATCTATTATGTTAATCGATTCTACTCTAATTGATAGCAGTTAAATGGTGAATATATATATATATATATTTTTTTTTTATATTATGATTTTAAAAATGTGAAACTATGGATTAATATTAAAACATCTTCAAGGGTCAGCACACAATTTGCATTCTTTATCAATCCTGATTTGTATTTACAGCATATGGTTACTTAAGTGTTATGTGTAATGGCAATAGCTAGGTTGTTCCAGATCTGTCTCAACCGCGTAGTTCCTCCATGGTCTTGTCCATCTTCCTTCACGGTTTTTTACCCTCCACTTTCCATTTCCTCCATCTCAAGCCCCTCCAAAAGACCTCTATCTGTTCCCCGGGTCCATTTTTAATAGGGATATACTCATCCATCTAACCTTTGTATTTCTTCTTTTAATGTTTTGCTCCTTTTTCCAAAAACTTCTTTAGTGGCGTTCTATTTAGTTTGACGGTATGCTTGCCGACATAGGAAAAAGAGGTAACAGGCACCGAGTTTATACCCTAATTGGATTCTTGGATGTAAATATATATAAGACGTGGAATTCCGAAACAAGCCAAACCCGATTTCCATTTTTTTTTTTTTTTTTTTTTTTTTAATAGATTTTTAATAGACTATCTTTTGGTAGAAAGGTTTCTCATAAAAGTTGTTAAATCACATATAAAACGGCCATACAAAAAAAGGGCCCCTTCTTAATCCAGCAAGACCTTAACCTTTATCGACTAGCTGTGAAAACATTCAAAAATGGAGTTGGCTTGTTTTGGAATCCCTCACTTCATATGAAGTAATATTAATCCCGTATGTTGGTTTTTAAAGCTAATATAATTACTTAAAAAGAAATACTTATCTAGCCAATCATTTTTCAGAGTCCTTGTAAATTTTTCAATAAATGATCATGAATCCTGAGTAAGTGATTATGTTTGTAACATGAGAGTTGTTCGTATATTCTTATTGCACACAATTACCTCATTTAATTTATAATATGTTTTGAAATGGAATACAAAAAGACATTCGATGTCAATTGCCAGTCTCCCCCCTTAGCCATTTTGTTCTCTGAACCAACTGCTGCCAGAGACAAACTACTGTAAGTGCCAACTGTCAGCCTCGGGGGAAAACATTAATAGTCGACTGGAGAAGGCAACTTGTTAAGTAAGCCGAGGCAGAAATTAAAGGAGCCATCGGCGAGATTGGAACACAGACTCACTGCACAGAATAAAGGTGGCTGCTTAGCTCCCCCTAACTTGTTGCTACTTGGACTTTTCAATTAGTTTTTCGCCCCCTCCCAACCCTTTTAACTTTCCTCTTAAGTCCCTCCAGGAACTGTTCGTCATATCTAGAGCTTCGTCTCCAAGATCGGCTGTCAGGAAGTCGTTATCTCGGGCCCTTTGTCGTGGGACGATCCATCTTGTTTCGATAATATCATGGTCTCTCAAGCTTTAACACCCCATCTTTAAAGAAAGAAAAGATACATTTTTTTTTTTTAGAAAAAAGTATATTAAAATAAGCCATTCATACAAAAAAAATCACGTTATTTGGTGATCCTAAATATTGTCAAATATTGTAAGGATAACTATTGTTAAACGCTTATACAATCCATTTCTTGTTATAACGAGGATAAAAATATATTTAAAAACAATAGAAAGATATATTAAAATAAGAAATTAAAAAAAAAATATATATATATACACACACACACACACACACACACACATATATATATATACACACACATACACACACACACACACACACACACATATATATATATATATATATATATATATATATATATATTTTGAGCAAAATTGAAAATAAAATAAGACAATAAACTAGGTCCCTTGAGGTACGCATGATGGTATAGAAGGATCAATACAATTAGGATTGACATACAAAATTTTTTTATACTAAACTTTTTAAAAAGGTAAGACAAGAAATCAAACATGGGCACTCAACGTCTGTTTCTTTCTGTTTTAGTTACCTGGAAGTTGAGTGCCCATGTTTGATTTCTTGTCTTACCTTTTTAAAAACTTTAGTATATATAATCTATGTAACATAGTACTGATGAGTTGAAAAAATACTTTTTTTGTATGTTTTAGTACTGAAGATGAATGTTTAGCATTCGAAACTAGTTTTCTAATAAACTAATCTCAATAGAAGTGGCAATTCATCAATCCTAATAAACTAGGTTATAACGAAATTGCTCAATACGCTCGGGATTCGATTAACCGTGTCTTGATCAATCAAGCATCTGATTCTTTTATTTTATTTAGTTATTTATGATTTTTTTTTTCACCAAAAAATATATTACCGAACAATATATTAGGCATTATTTATATGAGCATTACTACAGGAAGGCTGGAAGATGGGGACAGCAGTTGACTATGAAACTTATCAATTTATCATAAAAAAGAGTTAACTGGGTTGGAGAAGGCACTTCGATATCTTCAAGGCAGAAATGATGCAATATCGCTCAATTTGATGGTTTTTATACAATGGAGAGATTGGGCGGTGGCAGATAGAATTTTTGTACTTAAACCAAAAAAAAAATCAGTGATTTTTTTCAAGCTATACACATTTCTTATTTGTATATTTAATAACGTTAGTTGTGTATATTATTATTTCATTCATAATCAGTACTATTTTCATATTAAATATATTTATATATAACCTCGATTGCCCTCCATTATTTTTAAACGTATATTTTCCTTACTTTTTTGGGTTTTCGATTAACAGATTATCCGAGCGGTTAACGGTGAGATGTGCCTATCTTTATCCCAATCCTATCAGATAATTGAATCCCATGTTTATTCACTTTGGCTTATTCTTTAAATCCTTGTGACTTGAGTTAGTTATGGGGCCAAATACATGTTTAAACGCACATGCAATGTTAGAAGAAAAACTCATGATTAACGGTTTTGAAGCTTCGTAGCTGTATTGCTTTTCGTGCTTGTTCCTAATGGTCGATTAGTGGATTCAAATCTTTAATGTTAACAGCGAGGCAAACTTTACCCTACCTAAGGATCAGTGGCGGTTTTATGTCCTTAATTGTTAACTAGTGACTAATTAACCATTTTTATTTTTATTTTTTAGGTTATTAGGAACAAGACTATTCCTTGTAGTAAAGGATTTTAGCCAGAAGTGAACTAATGAATAAAGTAAAAAAAAGTTTATTTAGTATTATTTATTTCTGTAAAATTATTCTGCAAGAACTTTTTAATATAGAATAAAATGTTATTAATTTATATGAATAAATATGTGTGCTTTTTATTTTTCCCCCCGAGCTGTAGTGACCTGAATATGAGTAAAAAAGTATAGAGACTAGGCCTAAATGAGACCGAAGCCGATCGGCGTAATTTAATGATTTCGCTTTTAACGACCTCAGCCGCCTCCTGCAATAACTGCCACCGACACAGGGCGCAGATGGCCGCACACATATATATTTATTTTTAAATAAAAAGCCTCTATCAATTAAATAAATATATATATATATATATATATATATATATATATATATATATATATATATATATATATATATATATATATATATATATATATATATATATATATATATATATATTAATAAGGAATAGCATTTGAACATTGTCTCCGTCTAACATTTAACATTGCTATTTCTGAAATTGGTAAGAAGTGAGAGAGTACAAGTTAAGTATGAAATATTAAAAAAAAATATATAAAATAAATTATATATATATATATATATATATATATATATATATATATATATATAATTCTATTTTATATCTTATTTATATAATTATTCTTATAACGTCTTCATAGACACGACAGACACACTTTGCGGTCCTTTGGCTGCTCAATAACTCTTGCCCAGTCTTGTCTTCCTGTAGGAAGTCTCATAGATACTTTAAAATTCCAGAGGTTCTCTGAGACATTGCCTTTCCATCTGCCCCCGTGGTATTCCTCCAGCTCTCACGCCCTCCGGATAACCTTTATATAGCCCTTTCATTGTTATGCCATCATCCATTCTAAAGGAGGTCTCCCAACCACCTCAGACATTGAATCCTGACATAGATAACTTCACATCGCCATATAGTGCATATAATTCTCCATTCTTTCTATGACGATACGCCCCATTTTCCTTCACAGGTCCTAGAATGCGCCTTACTTAATACTCTACGCTCAAAGATGTCGATCATAGCTGCTACTGATATTTTAAATACCCATGTCTTACATCCATATGTGGTTAGGTCTGATGAGTGCCTTACACAGCCTTACTTTGGTTGAGCGGCTTACCAGTTTCCTTCTAATAAGTTGAATTAATAATTTTTATTTTTGTTTTTATATATTTATTTTACTTTTTTAGTCTTATCTTCATTTGATTTATATTTTGTTATACATTATTTAAAACCTGAATAGTTACAGTTTTTTTTATTATTTTTTTTTATTTATATACAAGAAACTGCCCGTCGTTTCCTACTACTTCATCATTTACTAGACAAGCGTTCAAAGCTTCCAATAAATTACAAAATACATACATTTACATTACAGTAATTAGACCAATTTAGAAATACGGCGTTGAGCTTTGGGGTTCTACTAAAATTTCCAATCCTCGTCGTATCTAATCAATACAATACTAAATTCTCAATGCTCTTTATTATGTCACAAGCAAACTTATCCATAAAAATCTTAATGTTCCATATGTTGCAAATTTGGCTCAAACCAGATATCCTTTCATACTGAATTTCATACCCATTCCTCCGAGGCGTGTGAAAAAAAAAATGGCCAAGAGATCTTTCCTTTCTTACTATACAACGTTCTTACTATATAACGTATATAGTTGTAAATATAAATAAATAGTTTTTAACAAACAAAAACACTTAAAACATATTGAATGGATTCATTTTTCAACCGACTTCAAAAAAGTGGAGGTTCTCAATTCGACTGTATTTTGTTTTAATCTTGTTTGTTTTTTTACATTTGTTAAGCGATTACTCCATCAATTAAGAATCGATTTTGATGATTCTTTTTTTTTCGGTTGGTAATACTTCAGAGATGGTCCTATAAAAAATTTATTGGAATTGACTCAGCGCTTTTAAGAAAATAAAAAAAAAAACAATTAATTAATCACTGTTATATAACCTTCCACTATAAACATATGAGGCGACCGGATACGAAGAGCGAACTCGAACTTGATAAAAAAAAATTTGATTTTTTAAAAATGTTTTTTTGGCGTTGTACTATTTCGTATTAGAGTTCTTCTTTTCCAGGTAAAACCAGTGTTTAACGCTGGGAAACTAACTGAAATAAGCAATAGGGTAATGGATACGAACGGCGAATTCGGCGTTTTTACAATTCAGGTTTTCCTGAGTTCGCCCTTCATCTCTGGACCACCTCATATTTTTTCATCGTGACTTAATATAAATTATTAGCAAAAATCATTTACATATACACTCAACTCTCGATGTGTCGAACTTCGATAAACTGAATTCTTAAATAAGTCGATTTCAGTGAAAAAACTTTTGTTGTGTTAAATAAATCAAACTGAATGTAGAGGTCAAAAGATGGGACTTCTAGGACTTCCACCACTATGAATCGAACTATTGGATCTCATCGCCTCTATACTTAGCTCGAGCTTAAATTCAAATAATTTTATGGGTAATTTGTTTTCCTTCTTTCTGACATTGTTTATCTTTTTTTTAGTTCATACGTAAACCAGTCACTTATTGGTTATTCACTCGAGTGGTTTTACAATTAAAAGTTAAAACTGATTCGTAGAGAAAAAAGGAAGAAAATGGACGGTTATTGCTACTGAGTTCGGCATTCAGCGCAGTTCTCTTTCAACCATCCTACCATATAGAATAATGAAAAGATCGCCACTTGTGGAAGGCGGTAAGTCTACTTTTAGGTACAGCCAGAATAAACGCTGTAAATTTTCGTGATGTTGAAAGTTGTATAAGTGGTTCCGGGTATTTAATTTTTTGTGTAATAATTTACCTTGGTGTAATAATTGGTGACAAATATACTAATGATTCCAACTCCAATTTCATGTATCTTTTTCTCATTTACAAGAAGATGAATCGAATGATAACCTAGATAAGTCGTTGTTCAATAAAAAAAACTGTAGATAATTTGAACTATTTTTCATTGAAGATTGACTTATCGAACGTTGACTGTATAAACAAAAATACACACACCACTAAAAAGTGAACAGTAAAAATAATTTTTAGAAAAACAAAAACATCTTCAAGATTAAACCTACATTTACAAACTTTAACTAAAAAGTAAAAAATAATATTTTAATTATTTCGAAACGAAGAGTATTAAAAAACAATAAACGAAATTATTGATACTTATATATTGATACCTATTCACAATTTATAATTAGTTATTTTTGGAGTCATTGCCAACCAAAACAAACAGATTTGATAAAAAATACTGGTGCCATTCAAAAGCTTATTGCTAAGGTAGGATTTTTTTTTTATTTATTTAAAAACATTCATTTAAAGAAAGTATTACAATCTGCCTCAATGTGGGCAATAAGTAATACTGATGGCTTAATGGATCCATTCACACATATGAAATAAAAACAAAGAAAGAGAACAATAAATAAAAGTGAATATAAATAAATATAAGTAAAGAATCTCATAATATGTAATACAATAAAAATTAAATAAACAAAGTACCTCGAACTATACAATACATAAAGTGGAAAGAAATAAATGATCATAAATCGTGAATAGGTGTACAAGTATCGACAATTTCGTTGATTGTCATTTAATGGTTTTTGTTTCGAAGCAATTAAAATATTATTTGTTACTTTTTAGTTCAAGTTTGTTATTGATGTTTTTTTCTAAGATTTTTTTTTTTTGCCATTTAATTGTCTTCAATACTACTTGCTGCCATTAAGCTGGGCAGATTGTAATAAAAATAACTCATAATCTTCAAATGGGAAAAAAATGTTACTATCTCTATCTATATTCTTGGTTCTCTTTTTTATAATATTTTTATTATATATTTTTTCTCTATCAGATACCGTACTTAGCCTTTTGAATGGGTCCGCCGAAAAACGTTCTAAGCGACATACATAAGATTTTGAGTAATCAGTAAAAGAAAATCATATTCTAAAGTTTGTGTTTGTTTTGTTGGTTAGATTTTATATTCACATATTAATTTGTTATATTTACATGTATAATGACATAATGGAGTACTATATCATACTCAGGCGTACTATTATACATTTTAAAACCTTTACAATCACCACATCGGAAATTTTGTCGCTTGGATCGTTTTTCGGCGGAGCCATTCAATTAGTCAAAGAGGAAGTGATAAAAAAAATACGTTTCAGTTATAAAATGAAACCTCGTTTTAGAAAGACACATATTCTGCCTTTTCTAATGACCCATAGATAATAGAACAGAAATGTTAGAGTAGGAGAATGTTAATTTTTGAATTGTAACAGGGAATTCCAAGTTAGAACCGCGCTCGCTAATCCTGATTGATACAGCTTCTCCAACCCAAAGCATAGGATGAACTAGCTCCCAGATGTTGGAGATGGACGCTCGGCTAGGAGGCGAGATAAAAGCAATGTCGATGCATCAAATTCAACGCAGAGAGAATGAATGAAGCAGTTAATGGACTCGTGTCAGGGACGACTTTATCTTCGTCCGGCTGTCCGTCTGCGCCCTCTACAGTTCCAGCTCTGCGGCAACAGCTCCCACCTCTATCTATAGTAATATTAATAGTCAGGGATACAATAGTCAGAGGTCATAGCTAAAGATTGGGAAGAATAAAAACATCAATAAGTTTATATGTAACTTATTTATTAAAAACCAAAATAGTTTTCAGGATTTATCATCCCAACCGAAGGCGATGTGCTAAGTTCATACAGTCTCTATTGGTTGACTTAAAAGATTGAAGGCGATCCTTCAGTATAATTCTGATTTTTATATAAGAGATATTTGGAGGAGGAGAAAGAAATAGAAGAGAAATTTATTAGGCAGTAAGAATAGGAAACGAGTTTCTTGGTATATAAAATAAATTTTTCCCAGATTGAGAAAAACAATAGATCATGGACATGTCTAATATAATCTATTGCTTTTCAAAATTTAAATTTTTGAATTAAAAAGAACAAATTACTTCATTTATTAATTAAATTAAATTAACAAACACTCATTATACGAAAAAACAAAGTTAAGAGAATGTAGGGGTTTTAAACGTGACTTTTTTTTCATTCAAACAAAGATAGCTCCTTTACGGTAGGTCCTAACAACAAATTTTATATAATAAATTTTTTTTCCAATAAATTTCTTACGAGGAAACTATAGTCAAATTTTTTATCCGAAAATTACCAACGCATCTAGAGAGGGTCAAATTATTACATTGTTCAGTGTGAAAAAAATGTCACACAAAAAAGTATAGACCTCCAGCCAAAAAACATATTTATGACAATAACATTAGAATTTAAAAAATAATAGAAAATATGAATATTATTTTTTAAGCAATTTCTTCCACACTAATTTATTATAAAATTGTAAACTCGAAAACTTAATAAACAATAACAATAAAGAATTAAAAGACCCCAGGTATTTAAAATCTTTTGCAGTACCAGATTTTATGTCCATTAATTTGCACTTATTTATCTTCATTTCCTAAAGTTCTATACGTCTTATATATTCCGTTTTATTATTATTTATTTTTTACTCAATAATAAATGCATACTTAAATTCATAAAATATCATTATAAATAACAAGGAATTGACAGCCACCAAAAACTCTATTTAGTTAAGCATTCATTTTTCAACCTCTTACTCCTAGTTATCTTAGATCATTCTCAATATTATCCCGCAAAGTCCTTTTTGAAAGCCTATCATTCAGCATCCTTTGCTCGTGGCCGATCCTAATAGTCTTCTGTATTTGATCAAGACCACTATATTGGGCTCTCTAAACAACTGTTTAAGTTCAGTATTTGTTCTTATTCTCCAACTTCCTATGGTATTTACTAGGCTGAAAATCTGTTTAATGATCTTTCTCTCACAAATTGTCAGGAATAAACTACGCTCCCAAATTAGAACCCATCAATCTCATATATTACAACTAGTCTTATTACTGTTTTACACAGTGGTATTTGCAGATCGTGGCATTGCACGGGATTGGACAATTTATGAAGTGCATGATGCTTTCAGGAACTAGCTTTGATCTCTCTGGTGTAAAGTTTTTGAAAGGCTAAAATCTAATTTTTGCTAAAAAGTGACTTGTGGTTGCTTAACTGTCGAAACGAATCATTTCGTTAAAAATTCCGAAGAAACTTCAATATAAAAACATGTCGATTGTGAACTATTCCAAGTAGAATTAGCATATACTCGTAAGTGTTTACTTTGTCAAATATTAATGTGGGAATCAAATCCAGATCCTTTTTACTTGTTTGTTAAATAAAAACATCCAGCGTTGGCCTTTTTGTGTTGTAATGTACCATCTACAAGCTATTTGTTCACAACATATTACTATAATATGAATATTATCTCTTCTACTTCCATAGCCTTCCCTTTCCAGTAGATCTCAACTGGCTGTCTAGCTTTGCCTGCTTGAGTGATTTCTCTTTGATGTCAGCTTGTTAGAGTTAGTCTGCTCAGTCAGTTATGAAAGTTTCACCATCTGCAATGATTTTACTTGATATTTTTATTCAGATCATTACCTGAATCACGAAAAAAAAAAATTATAAAAGAAAAAATATAAACTACGAAATAAATAAATAAATAGCATCTAAATGTATTTGATTCTAGCAATCTTATTTTTGCACTATATAATAATAGTTTGTATAATACTGAAAGAGGTATAAATAAGTGTAATTATTTAAGGTAAAGCTGCTAGAGACTTATAGATTTTGTATAGTAAAAAAATATATGGATGTAGTGCTGGTATTAGTCTAACTCATTGCCTAATCTCTATTAAAAATAGGTCCAAGGAACCTATTAGTTTCGTAAGCTGAAACTATTGATCTAACCAAATTAAAATGTTATAAAGATATTAATTTAGAAGAAAGAATGTACTAATTCAAGAAATAACCAAAAGGGTCCAGAGAATTAAGTACATGAAAACTGTGTCACAGTAAACTGTGTCTAATGCATGGTTCTTACATTTTATTTGTTGTTCATCTAAATTAGCCATTCACTTAATCTCGTGCCCCTTAGCCCTATAGTAAGGGAATTATGTCAACCAGCATTAAGATAAAACTTTTTGTTTCTCAATTGAAGACATCTTTTGAAAATTAAAATACATATCGCTCATCGGGGAGAACAAAGACCCAATTGTAAAAAATGTAATTTTATAGAAAAAGCTAGAAACTGAAGTGAAATCATTTCAAACAACATTAAAGGTATAAGTAATATTCATATAACCCTGTGAAATTGCCAGACTACAATTCAGTATATCGTATCTTAGTATGGATTAGCAAAATATATAAATGAAGTTGTTCCAAAAAATTTTAAATTATTTAATATTAGTGCTAGTTTCGACTTTAGGTGACCAGAGAGGACCACTAGCAGATGGAGGAGACGATTGGAGGCTGCTGGAGCACGAAGCAATATAGCCAGCTCCCTTGGCCCGATATTAAACTGTTTCCTCTGTCCACTTTCATTATGACAATGTTCCTACCTGCCTTTAAACATTTTATAAATATCTCTATTCTGCGTTTATTATCAATGTTTCCATACCATTTATCATTTAAATTTATAAAAACTGTAAAAATTGTTTTCTATTAATTTCATTTTCAGTAAAGCAGTTTTCATTTGTGGGCTATCACTGGTAATCCTTTCATGAACTTTTTTCCCTTTAATATATAAGTAACCCCCGAAGGCCATGTTACCTTAGCACTCCATTAAAGAACTCGTGATTCCTTCCACCCTTGAATCAAATTCTTTTTAGTTTTATAAAGCGTTAATCAATATTGAAAAAAACAAAAGTAAACCATTAAGTATTATTTAATCTTATCATTTATTACTGATTTTTTATTTTTATTTTTTTTTCTTCATGGTACGGCCCCTGGGACCACGCAAATATCATGAGAGCAGAACTTGTTCTTTGCTCTTCGCCTGCTTCTTCTTCTTCTTCCACATGTTCCTCATGAACTGTGAATGCTTGAGCTTTCTCTCCTCAGTCCATGCGCGACCCCTCCCGGGATGTTTCCTCTCCACAAGAACACTCGCCCCTGCCAGTGTCTTCCTGTACTAGTCCCTATAGAGGCAGTCCTGGTCTCCCAGACCTATCTGGTTCAGATCACTTCTCAGTTGTCTAAGGAACTCAGTCGAGACTTCATATCCACGGATCTTCTCGAAGATCTGGTGGTTCAACCTTTCGGGGCTCATCCTTACCATGTGCCCATAAAACCTTAACCACCTTATTCTGATGTCCGACTCCAGATCCGTTGTATCTTTGTAAATTTCTTTATTCGATTTCAACCTGTAACCCTCTGGTGTACTTCTGGGCCCATGTATTCTTCTCAGGATCCTCCTCTCAATTTTCAGGAGCTTTTCTAGACTGGGGAGGCCCGAGGTCTTCGTCCCGTTGAGAATCACCGGTTCGACGTCTGTGTTGTAGTGTCTCACTTTGGCCATGGTTGACAGGTTTTTCTTATTGTAAAGGTTGCTGGTGGCGAAACTCAGTCTTTCCAGTTTTGTGACCCTTTCCCTGAAGCTTTCCTTTTCGGATGCACTTCAACTGATTTTTATATATTATTTTTGTTACCAAAAAGTAATTTTAAAGCCAAATCTCTCTCTCTCTCTCTCTCTCTCTCTCTCTCTCTCTCTCTCTCTCTCTCTCTCTCTCTCTCTCTCTCTCTCTCTCTCTCTCTCTCTCTCTCTCTCTCTCTCTCTCTCTCTCACCCTCTCACTCTCTCTCTCTCACCCTCTCTCTCTCTGTTCTCGGAAGAACAGATTAAAAAATTGTTTGAATTGAAAGATCAGTTCTCAATTATGCCTCCGAACGCTGGACATTACCCAGTTCACCTTCTCTTAAGCTTCAAGAGGAAAATTTAGGGCCCAGTTTGCACCAAGAACTCAGATATCGTAAGGGTAATCAAAGTACTACGGCTTCGATGGGTGGGTCATATAATAAGAATGACCCAGGATCAGATTCCTAGGATGGTCCTAGACGACAAGATTTATGAGACAAGAAGATTGGGAAGACCTCGGCTCCGATGGAACGATGGAGTGGCAAAAGATGTCAGGGAAATCTTGGGAAGCGGCAACCAATAGAGAAGACTGGTGGACCAAGCTGCAGGAGGCCTTGACTCTGCAAGAGTTATAGCGCCACAGATGATGTTGATTATGATGATAGATAGTCACAGAGACATTATTACCACCAAAAATTAAGATATAGTCACCTTAACTTGGAATATCAGTAAGAGAAGTGAATAGTACCTGGGAACATCAAAAATGAATCAAATGATTTTCATGAATGAATTCATTCATCTCTTTAGTGTCACCTCTTGATCACCAGGCGCTCTGCATGAAATGAGCATCGTTGGTGATGTTGTATTATATCATAAGTTGATGATTTAGTGGAAATGAATTATGGTATCTTAGCAGCTATTTTTTCATCTACCAAGATACAGCAGTTATAAATGGAGGGAGGGGATAGATCAGAGAAAATATATTTATCCATGTACACTCAGTCGGCCATAGTCCGTATACCGCAATACTTTGTTCAACAAAAGCAAAAGTTTTTTTGTTTTTTTTTTAATCCTGTATATGTAAGGTATTATTCAAACACTGAGTAATACGTGTTGAAATGTGGTAAGCTACAAATCAATTTATCATGGCCACTAGGGTTATGTACATTTCTGTACCTCAGAACAAGAAAAGCGTTAGTCCAAATTGTACAATTTTTAGATTATTGCACCATTGTATTTAGAATTTTATATCATATTAAGCCATAACTACATAAGTCACTTGAAAAATCGCATTTTCTATTTCTACGGATTGTAAGAACGTAAGTCCTTACTTATGGTTAAGCCAGACAAACTTAAGCCCACGTTATTTTCCTGAAAAATTAGTCGAGTGTGACTTACGCTCTTCTGGTTCTGATGTACTGATTTATCTATGTGCATTACCACTGGGCTAGGCCCCATGAAATTGATAGGGATAGGCCCCATGAAATTGATTTCATGATCAATAATTTTTATAATTAAATTAATAAAAAGGCTTTTCGAACCTGTAAGTTCGATCCCACCACCACTTACCTCTCTTAAACCTTTCCCATTAAAAAACCTAAATATACAAGATCAGTTTTGACGGAATGCTACCATCTACGTCTTGGCCTACCCTTCTAAAACTTACCTGTTCCATTACTTATGACGTTGCTCAAAACTGATCCTTTTTTTTAAATTGGTTCATTATTAAATCCTAACATTTTAAACATCGCGCTGCTATGACCTGTACTATATTTACCGGATTAATCTCTTGCAATTCTACAATATTTGCTCATTTGAGGCTCAAATGAGAGTCTTTTTTTTTTTAATTCACTTACTTACAATGACTTTACTCTTTTTATGATGATTTTCCATCACTTTAAAGACCATCCCTTATCAAAATAGTTCATATTGTTACATAATACTTGACAATTATTATAAATATTTCGAAGTTATAAAACTGTTCACTTTTGTCAGTGTAATTGTTAATTTTTCTTCAGCATTCAGAGCTAAACTCCAGTCGGTGTCTTGTTTTTGTTATTAGTGGATTCACAAGTTCTAACAAGCGAATAAAAGGGGGCTTCGATATCTTAAAAAACTCCTTAGATTTATGAGGATCTATGCTTAGATCGCGAGCTAAAACAAAACAGCTGTGTCGCCAATCCCTGATCATAGGGTGAACGCAGGACTTGCGTTTTTTTCTTATTTCTTAGCCGCCGACACAATACTAGCACATCGTCGTCAGAATTCACCACGAAACTGATGGAAAACCGTTCCTTCTGTGTGCACGTCCCAATGAAACAGTTTTTCGAAACCCATTGCGGGAAATCAGTTTTATAAAACCAGTTTCTCCAGTGTGCACCGCACTAAACAAGGAAAAAAAATCAAAAATAAAATCAATGCATGGATAGTTGTTAATACTTTTTATGAGTGATAATACTTTTAACTGCCTAATGTAGATAACAGATAGATATGTAAATAGCGAAACAGTTTGAATTTTCCACCCTGGCTGGAATGGGTTGGAAACTTGTAGGATGATTCTTCCTTCCTGCCCTAGTTGAAGTACATAGACGTAATGCCCCATTAAAAAAAAAACACTAAAAAAAAAACACAGCAGCTGTTAAAATTCTTTATAACACCCTGATCCTCATCCGAGAAAATACTTACATCAAAAGGGTTTATCCAATAAAGCATTAAGATATCCCACTTGGGTTCTTATGCTCGGGCGCATCTGGGCCGTCGGCAAAAACCCACGCACCTTTTTTTACAATGGTAGGGATCCCGATTTCTCATTTAGTGGCGCCCAACAGTAATTCTCTTTTCTCCACCCCTAGTAAATGAATCCTTTCAACTTTTTTGCATGTCCTTTTTTTTTTTCTTTTTTTTTATCCTTCCACTCGCCAGCGCGGTCAACGGACAGGGGCTTAGGGCCCCTCAGCAACATTAGGTCTTCATATATATTTCTCTTTACTCGGGAAGCAACAAACAGCACAGAAGTGACACGCTCTTTTAAAATATATACTTTCATTTGTGAAAATATCATTGTAAAAAAAACAAAAATATTAGTATAGATAGCTCCAAAATATTATGGTATTTTAAATAGTATTATGATCAGACAAATAATTTCTGATAATAATGAAGATAATTGTCTTAGGAGGGATTTTTATTAATTATAGGGATTATTATTAGTAATTAAGAGAGTAAATATTAAGAATATAGCAAATAATTCTGAAACAGAAAGAGAACGTTTTTTTCTTTGAGTGTTTTGTATAGTCATCAACGGTCTTTTTATCATTATAATAAATGAAAAAAATCTTTTAATCAGAATAATCAGGTCAGCTCCTGTTCTACCTTTTGCGGGTTTGACTCTGGCATATGCATAGCCGCCATGTTTTGTATTAGTTTGTTGTGTGGCTGTGAAGTTAGTCTTAAAATCTTTTGTATGAAGTAAAACTATGGTCCTGTTCTATTACCGGCATATCAAGGTTAACATGTTGTTATTCTAAATACTTTTGACTAAAAAAGTTTATTTTGGATTTAAGAATGTAATTTTTAAATGTGAGTCATTTTCTGTACCGAAAATTTGTTATGCGTAGGTCCATTAGGGGATTCAAGAAGAATGTATAAGTATTTAATGTTTAGAGTCATTTGGTTGTGAAGTATAGAGTATAGAAACCTTAGTCGATTGCTCCGTCCAGAGTTGACCAAAATTTAATCATAGCTATTTAACAAGTAGTTTCCTGAAATCAATCACCTAATTTAATAATAATAAAATCTTTCAGTCATTTTTTAGCGAATGAATGATTATTTGACTGAAATATTTAATCCTGATTAAATTAAGTGATTGATTTAAGGAAATTTGTTGTCAAATAAATATGAATAAATTTTGATTGAATTGTATTTGTGATTAAATTTTGTCCAACTCTTATTTAGGCTTAGACGTTTTATTTTCACATATGTATATTCAATAATTTCTAAAACGATTTTGATGATATAATTTTTTATACAAATCATCTTTAAAAATAAAAAGTCCGTCAACAACTCATTTTTTGCGAATATCTACTCTTTGTCTGCCTATTTTTATTTATATTTAATGTTTCAGACGATCTATATTTTCAACTTTAGAATATGTTCCAATAAATATTTTAATTGAACAAGAGCCAGAAAATATAAAATTTGAAACCCTTCGATTTCGATCAGTATTCCAAAGTGACCGTCAGTTTATACCCTCCCCCCCACCCTCTTTCTTCTGGATACCGTCATATACTTGATTAACTTTCATCACAAATTCAGCGTGAGCTTCCAGCTATTTCTCCATATTCTGTTCA
This sequence comes from Euschistus heros, assembly GCA_003667255.2. NCBI lineage: Eukaryota > Metazoa > Arthropoda > Insecta > Hemiptera > Pentatomidae > Euschistus > Euschistus heros. The sequence continues at coordinate 821,205 of RCWM02000143.1, forward strand.
ATCAATCCATTTTCTTTGGAATATTACATTTTCCAGGAATTTGGCCTTTTTCCAAAACAATGCGCTGATTCCATTCTTGTATTACATCCGGTCTTGCTATGATTACTAAATATTTGTAGAAATTTGTTACGTTTGGTACTTCCTGTTCAATACCAAGACTAAGGCAACAATTTACTCTTTTTTAAAATGATATCACTCTGATATAACAAATAAATCGAACAATAAGTAGTTTGAAGTTATATCTATGTATCGTTTTACTAACAGTATAGAGAGATACTAGAGAGGCTTTTTTTAATGTAAATTATAATTTGTTTAATGGATATGTCTTTTGGCTGGGATCTATAGTTGCATTGTGTCAGGTTTTTTATTCATTCTCAAAAATGTAACATTTTGATACACTCTAGCTCTGTAGGTGTTCGGAATTTGACGAGTTTCAGAAATCTTATGGAAAATATTTTTTATGATAAAACGTTTGTTAGGACCTACCGTTTAGGAGCTGTTTGTTTAAAATAAGTTAGCTTTTGCCTATTTTATTTAATTGGGCCTTTTGTGCCGAAATTTCACCGACAGTTTCCTAGTCAGAAGCAATTGATATAATTTTCCAGTTAGGGAAAAATTGATTTCTTTTTTATTTATTGATTTGTTTGGATCTCAGTGAAAATCGACCGTTAAGTGCATTCAGCAGCCGAGTTTACGTCGGTTAAATTACTGAATCGACCTGTACTAAATTTTCACTGGACCATCTTCATATTTCTATTAAGGATATCTTTAGACTGACAGTTTCTCTCATGATCAATTATATGTAAGACTTTAAACTCTAACTATCAAATTGTTCTCGCTGCATCGGACAACGAAACTCGGAAGTCTTATTTATGACTTCATTTTTCCATTTTGCATGCTTTCTACAATATAAGATTGTTTACAAGGTTATCTTCATTCTGAAGACATATGTAAATTAAAATAACAGGTCATTCACGAAGTTCTGTCGTTTTCATCATTGATGTAGTTCATTATGATTTTAGTTACTTTTGTCATTTAATGAAATTCAAAACTATTTTTGCTCGATTTTTAAATTAAGTTGTTATTAAAAAAGTGATAAATATGTGGTGCGCAGTGGAGTTTGAAAAACGACCGACAGGTGGCGTATACCATATAAGAGATGTTATAATGATATAGTGTTATTTAGAGCTTAAATTGATAATGAAATTTGCTTAATTGAATTAAATTGTTATAAAAAAAAAAGCTATAAATATGCGGTGCGACATCTGGATCCCTGTGAAGTTTAAATCTCGAGCTTTATGTGGCTAGCACCATTTTGCAATCGTAAAATTATTGAACCTTTCTATTACCAAATTTGAACTACATTGCTTCCATAGTTCTAGAAAGGTTAAAAATATTGAAGTTTATTTTAAAAATAATTTTAAGGAACAATGTGGTGTGGTAGAAACGAGGTTTGCTACTCTGCCATATATTTTTATGGTAAAAATTAAAATCCAACCAGATGAAATCGATAAAATTATTTCGAAAATAAAATGAAATCGTCAAATAAAATGTCGATCCTTTGCTTTTTAATATTGTGTGTAAAAATATTATTTATCGGCCTTTATTTGTAAGCCCTGACAATTCAGTTCATTATTCTCAAGAGTTTCTTAATTGTCTTATTTGTTTAAAATAAAAATTGATGTCCAATGATGCTTTTCGTAGTTTTCAACCACCTCATCTGTGTAATGGTACCAAGGTAATAAGTACAGTTATGCGTGAAAATATTGTGAAATTAATTCTCAATCGCATACTTTAATACAAGATTTTAATCAATAAAAGATAAAAATCTCACTTAGTTAAAATTATCTAAGTTCTGTACTTTAAACTGGGGATTCTTGTAATAAATAAAAAAAAATTAGGTGCAATGGTGGAGGGCGTTGGAGTAAGCGACTTACAAGGGGTGGACACACTCGATCTCTCACGGATCTTGTTGGCAATTTTTTTGTAGGTTCCTGGTCAAAGAATATTAAACACGTATTTTGCCGTTCCGACCAATGAGCCCTAGGAGCCGAAAAAAAAAAAAATAGCCTTAAACTAATTTATTTTTTATCTCAAATTTAAAAAATGATATCGACATGATTCTTGCACCAAAATTTTTATTTTTGAATTGCAAATTTAAAGAAAAATACAGTCGATCCATAGATTTTGGGTTAGGTTAATTAAATTCTAAAAAAATGACTAGTTTTTCAAGCAAACTACCTCTACAGATTGTTTCACACATAAATTGACGTCAGATTCTAATTCAGCACCCACAAAAACATTAAAAAACGCTTATTCAACAAAATCAAAAAATATCCCTTTTTTCACCCTCTTCGAGGAAAATGAAATTTTTAAACCGATTATTGGTTACATACCTTTAACTCGCCATTACTTTGTCACACAATTCACTAGTACCGCTGGAAAGAGGAGAGTCTCAGCTTTCTTTTGATGTATATAAATGTAAAATTCGATGAACAAAAACCTATTAAAAAAATTGGAAAATCCGAAAATCATTTTGATTTTTAACTTGATTTCGAAACCAGATAGGATGATAAAACCAAATACATTACATGCGTATATTTTGTTAAAAAAATAAAGTTGATACGTTAAACCGCCTAAGCGTAATTCATGTTTTTATCAATTTAAATAAAAGTTGCCTACCAATTAATTAGGTCAGGCAAATTTTGAAGATTACAAATTTTTATTTTTCTATTTGGATGAAATTTCGTATTTAAGAGTACTTTTGAATACTGAATTCGAATTCGATGTCGGTTCTTGAGAAAAAAATACATTGAACGCACTTCGCTTGAAAAATTTTAGCCTTTACACAGTAAAATGTGGTAGAAAATTTTTTAGCCCTAGAATTCCATTTCAGCACCCTCAAAACTCAGGAAATATATGTTTATATATAAATAGATACCAATTAAACATATATAATACTAATTAGAATAGAAAATAATTTATTACACTTTAATGTTTACAAAATATACAAACAGATTTGATTGTTATGTATTTGCAATTTTTGTTTTATTTTGCAGTTGAACATGTTAAAATATGATTTTGATAGTTGACATAAAAACATTATAGCAATAACTGCCACACTTCCGTTACTGACAGGATTTTGTTGAATATAATGAAAATGAAATTCTAAAGTAATACGCTTCAGTTATTAAAATAACCCAGTAAACAAGGATTATAAAACGGATTAGAGATGTGTTCTGGGTTTGAAAAATAAAATAAAAGTTGTAAATACAATCAAATCTTATATGTGGTTCTGTCAGTATATTATGTAAATATTAAGTTGTAATAAATTATTATTACATTAAATAATTAATAATTATAATTACTTTAATAATAATTAAAGTAACAAATTATTTCTCCTAATTAGTATATATATACATATATTTCTTTAATTGGTGTCTATATATATATACATACGTTTCCTGAGTTTTGAGGGTGCTGAAATGGAATTCTAGGGCTAAAAAAATTTTCTATCACATTTTACAGTGTAAAAGCTAAAATTTTTCAAGTGAAGTACGTTCAATATATTTTTTTCACAAGAACCGACATCGTATTCGAATTCAGCATTCAAAAGAACCCTTAAATACGAAATTTTATTCAAATAGAAAAATAAAAATTTGCAAGCTTCATAATTTGCCTGACCTTTTTATTTAAATTGATAAAAATATGAATTACGCTTAGACGGTTTAACGTATCAACTTTATTTTTTTAGACAAAATATAGGGTAATAATACACATTAAATGTATTTGGTTTTATTATCCTATCTGGTTTCAAAATCAAGTTAAAAATCAAAATGATTTTCGGATTTTCCAATTTTTTTAATAGGTTTTTGTTCATCGAATTTTACATTTATATACATCAAAAGAAAGCTGAGGATCTCCTCTTTTCAGCGCTACTAGTGAATTGTGTGACAAAGTAATGGCGATTTAAAGGTATGTAACCAATAATCGGTTTAAAAATTTCGTTTTCCTCGAAGAGGGTGAAAAAAATGTTTTTTTTTTATTTTGTTGAATAAGCGTTTTTTAATGCTTTGATGAGGGTGCTGAATTAGAATCTGACGTCTATGTTTGTGTGAAAAAATCTGCAGAGGTAGTTTGCTTGAAAAACTAATGACTTTTTTAGAATTTAAGTAACCTAAACCAAAATCTATGGATTGCCTGTATTCTTCCTTAAATTCTCAATCAAAACTAAAAATCTTGGTGCAAGAATCATGTCGCTATCATTTTTTAAAATCGAGATAAGAAACAAATTAGTTTAAGGCTATTTTTTTTCTCGGCTCCTAGGGCCCTATAGTCGGAACGGCAAAATGACGATGAACCTCCAAAAATATTGCCAACAAGATACGTGAGAGACTGAGTGTGTCCTTCCCTTGTAAGTGCGACTTGTACAGAAGGTAGTAGATTCGAATCACACCTTTTAATTCGTGGTGGACCATCGAAACGAATCTGTAACTTCCCATCTTTCTAAAATAGGTTGGTAATCTGTTGGCCCATCCTTTCTGCCCTAATTGGAGAAAATAAAAACTCAAGAAACAATAGTATAAATGATTTCGAACAATAATTAGATCTAAAAAACGTATAAGCACTTATCGATCAGTGGGGTCTTCAGATTGTTAGTATTGTAATGTGTCATGGAAACATGATTAAGGAATAATATTATCGACGGAAAGCTGAATGTGGGGCAGAACCCTAAGATGTCTTTGTCTCTATTACAAGTATTATAAGAGCAAGGGCGAGTAACAGTTAGCTACTTCCGAAGATTCACACTTCTGGATCATCATTACATTAAATAAAGTATATTCATCCGTACTAATGATTATTATTAACCTAACTGCCACTGTATTAAAAATAATTTTATTATGCAGTACTATAACAAGAATTCATTAAATCATATTAACCAGACATCAATATATGGTAATATTGAGAATCCAGTCCTTAAAATCCAAAATCATTTAAAAAATACTCAATGCTCCTTACTTTGTCACGAACAAACTTCCTCATCTAAGGAGTAACATAGCGTTTGGAATACTTTTCGAATACGGAATTACACCATATGGTACTTTGCGGGTAGAACAAATGTTTATTTTTTTTTTAATTATCCTAATATAAAAAAATATGGTTCTTTGAACGAGCAGAACAATGTTTAAAAAATAGCTTTCGGTCGCTACCAGATTGGTATATGGTACCGATATTATATAATTCCAGACTGGCCAGTAAACCGGCAAAACCACATTACTAGTGGAATAATCTGCATAAGGAGAAGACATCTCTTACAGACTTGATGGTTTATTCATAAATCGGGCCTTAGTCAAGAGAGGCCCTGGGTTTGGGGCGTAGCCCCCAAGGACTCTGAGTTAGTCTGATTTTTATCGCCTGTAAATATTCCAAAAATTCCAATGCATTATGGAAAAGTTGGCAACCCTTGTTTTCTTCTTTCCAATGCATATTTCATAGACTAGGAGATTTTCTGTCATTAGTAATTTGACAAGCGGAATGAAAAGGACAAGGTTGTAATAAGAGCTCTTGTAAGCCTGGAGATCTTAAAATTATTGGATCGTGAGACTCGAGTTGATCAGTAGCTTTCCAGTTATTAGCATGTTATTATGTTTTTTTAAATATAATATTTAAAATATTATCTTAAATATATTAACATAGTCATAAAATACATCTATATAAAATCGAAGAGATGTTGCACACAAAATTTGAAATATTCTGTTTTCAGGAAGCATTTATCTTTAAAATAAATATTTGTTTGAACTTAGATTTATTGTCCTACAGTATCTTTCAATGAAATTCAATTTATCCTTTAGGTAAGAACAGATTCACTACCTATGATTCCATCTGGATAAACGGTTTACCTGCAACCCACAAACGAAACAAAAATGAAAGGAAACTGCAAGTCGTTTTCGACTTCTTCAACATTTTATAGACAAACGTTCAAACCTCCCGATTAATTACAAACGACTCTTTTACATGGTAGTAACTAGACCCATTTAGACATACGGAGTTGAGCTTTAGGGTTCAACTAGACTTTAAAATTCTTCTTGTATCCAGCCTTTACAATCCAAAATCGTTCGAAAAATCTTCAATGCTCTCTATTTTGTCACAAATAATTAATCCATTAAAATCTTAATGTACCATTTGTTGCTGATTAAGTCCGAACCAGATATCTACCCATAGTAAACTCCAAAACTACGCAAATCGACTAGACTCTTAATTTGCTTCCCATTCTATTCCCAATAACCCTCCGAGGGGTCTGAAAAGGCCACGAGAACTTCAAATATAGAACATTTATATAATTGCCAATGATGGGTGGTTGCATTACAAGTTATTGTTATTTAATTGTATTCATACATTTCCTCGATGTTCTGAGTTAAAAAACAATAAAAATATTGGAAGAAACAATTGAGAAACTTTAACCAAAACTATTTTATTGTATTAAACCTGATTACAGAAGAAGTGGAAATTGTTTTAAAATATTATATTACACACACAAACATTAAAAACAAAACATTTTTCTTTTCGTATTATGTTGACACAGTTGAAATTTACGTTACATAACAAAGGTGCTTTCAACTGGCAGAACTTTTTCCATATTGCAAAACTATCACCAAATAGGTAGTGCACACCGAAATCATCTGAAACAGATATAATTAATGTTAAATCAATAGAAAATGTTTTAAAGTCATTACCAGACGATTTTATAAACAGAGAGTTTTTAAGGAAGCACTCCTAGTTGCTCCATGAAAATACTTACTGAAGAAATGAGTGAGTAATCCAAATTGAAAAATCCACAAGCTGTGAACTTAATAGTCTTGTAGGCAGTGAAATGAAAGTTCAATTTATCCTTAAAAAAATTCTAATTAAATTGATTACATTTTGTAAATTATTGAATCCACATTTAATTATCAACTTACATTGTTTAAATAACGCCCAGTCCTGTCGTTCATGACTTTCCAAAGCAGCTTGTCGTTGAACTCATCGATCTGAAATCGTAAATGGGGATTTGATGGATGAAAAGGCTATTTCAAATTTTTAAATTGTTTGTTTAAAGAAATACGATCTAGTTGATCGGATGGCGAATTTATGAGCAGAAGTGTTAGGTAGAAAAATTTGAATATTTTAAAACAACTAGAAAAAGAGTTACGCAGAAGATGAAGGGGCTATGTAACATTTTTCTCCAACAATAAAAAGTTAAAAAAAAATATTTAAATATAAACTACTGAAAATTTTGTTTTGTTACAAAACCCGCTTCATCCACCAAACCCTTCAATTATGGTGCTTTCACTTATTTTCTCTTAAACTCAGATACGCAGCGGAAATGTTTTTTTTTTTTTTTTTTTTTTTTTTTACTTTTCTTTGATTCTTTGCGGTTTTAGGATTTCCTTTGTTTTTCACCCTCTTAGTTCAACCAAACCCTAATAAAGTCTTGACCAAGGATTCTTACGGCGAACAGCAAGGTAGAAAAATTTGTTTTGTATCTCAGGAATACGGGCGTCCATCCACTTTAGTTTTTTAATTACTTTATTTTAACAACAACAATAATCTAAAGAGAAGAAGATTTCTCAGAAAATATCATGATGAACATGTACAAGAACATGTACAAAGAAGGAGTGCAAAAGTGGCAGAACTTCGTAACAATTTTTTTAAAAGAAGGTGAAGCTTGCGGAAGAATATCATGAGAAACAAAGGAAAAGATCAAATTCAAGAGCCACTAAAAAACCAACTAGGCCATGTTTACAAACTAAAAGAACGAGAATTAACCGTTTATTTCTTTGCAGCATTAAAAAAAATATATATATTATATTTTATCTTCTAAGTATTTTTGCGATTTTAATATAGATTTTATGTATAATTGTGTAGAGCATATAATTTTTTTTTTTTAATGTATTTTTGTATTTTTTCTGAGTTCATTGAAAGGCTGTAAAAAAAAAAAAAAAAAAAAAATGAAATAATAAAAATTTCTAAAACACAACATAATAAAACCTGTTTATTAATAAATTAACTTTTATAGTAACTTTTTTTCTATTCCGAAAATTTCATATATCAAAGTACATTATGATATAGGAATGTTACCTAAAAACAAAGAAATACCCACGTTTAAGTAAAAATATTTCTTACAAGCCCACATAAAAAATGGCGTTATTGATCTGTCAGATGAATGCGACCGAACGTCAATCCATGTCACAGATTGATCGCGGCTATCGGAAGGTTAATAGCATTACTTATAATCTTAGAAAAATATCTTATTTATTCAGGAAAAAAAAAAGGACCACTCTCCTCTCACATCACATCCAACTCATAAGAAACTGGAAAAATAATACGTACTTGTAACTCATTTCAAAATTGACAGTCTCAACATGACCAATACAAATACACACGCACACCCACCCACACACATACACACAAATACACATTCCTTTGATTTGAGTTTCAGTGATGGTGTTCATAGTTTAAATGCCCCAGCTTATAATAAACTTATTTGAATAATATTCGCTAAAACTAAGATCATATGATTTTTGGGATGGTAATATCTGATGAATAAACTTGCTGTATGAATGTGAAATAGAAAACCGAAAATAAGACTGAGTAATAGAGATAGTTATAACACGAAAGCCACTGATAATTCCGGAAAAATCCGCATGAGATTTTAGATTTCCCACTAAGCCACTTGTGATTAAATTATTTATAATACATCCTCTATCTTCCAAAAAATATTCATAATGGAATTACGATAATTGATATAATTCATAAATATGTTGCTAATTTATTCTTTTTTAAAGCTGAAAATGTAATTGAAAAGACAGAAAAAAAAGTATATAAATCTGAAACATTACCTGATGTGAAAATTTACTGTAAGATTGCGAAATAGATAGAATAAAAAAGAAGGCCACCAAAACTGATATTAGTAACATAAAATATATTTTAAAATCATTGGGAAAAAGTTGGAGAAATAGAACATACAGGTCTATAACCATATGGGAAAAGCAAGACACAACAACCATCAACACCAACGGGCCATATAAATCGCCGAAAGATTCACCAAGAGTCGACAACCGTTCCAATGTGTGGATAGAACATTCTGCCAGAGCATCGCTACAGCTACGGACCAGAGCAGTAAGTACTTCCATTGAATCCGTAATTTGGCCGACCATAGATGCTGTCGATGCGAAGTTCAGGATTAAAATCACATTGTAGATATATTCTCTATAGTTAAAAATAATTGGGCTAACATAATTCAGGACGAGTTCCAAAAAAACAACTAACAAACACCAATGAACAACGTGAAAACGATTATTGGAAATCATTCCGTTCTCAGTTACAATCTGTTCCATGCCTTGGAACAGTTGGAGGAGCGAATCACGCCTTTTTATAAAATGAACCACAGTGAATAATTGCTTGGTGTTTGCGAACACTCTATCAATAGCGTCTATTGCTAGTAAGGCCTTCCAATGTTTTAACTGGATCCCCATAGACATATGAATTCTAGTGAATATAGCGTAAATTGAAATGAAAAAGTTGATTAGTTGAAAGAAGGTGCAGTAGATAAGCCATTTCTTGGACAATAGAAATTTGTCATTAAAGGGGAATAGTCCCAAAATTCGAGCCATTTTGAAAAATTGGCTCATCATTATGTCAGTCATCAAGTGTCTGATGATTGACGAGTGAATGTGTATCCCTTAAGGTTGGCAGTACTAAGAACTAGCCTTCGACTTAATAGCGTATTAATTTGAGGTCCTGTTTATCGAAATAATGTTTGTTTTTAATACCATTAGTAGTTGCAACGATTATTGCCCTAATACAAACTACTTACCCTGATGGATCTCTTGTATATCTATAAACATTGATATTTGTTCTAATGTAATGTACTATGCTTCAAATAACAACAATAAAAATAAATTGTCTCTGATACGCGCCTCAATGAATAATAATAAAAAAGGTCAATCAATCTGCTAAGTTGAACATTGCTTTACTTTGAATTCGGGTAATATCGGCAACGTTCGAGGCTTTCGTTTATAGCAAGCTTCTGTCTTTACATCTGGCTGTGGCATGTGACTAGTCGGCCATAGCTAGTTGTAATAAATAGGCGCTATAGATTTCCCCCAAAATATCTCTTGACTATATTATTTATAACGTTTCCTCTCTCTTCCAAAAATAAATAAATATATAATATTCATAATTGGATTAAGATGATTAAAATAATTTAATGGAATCATAATTATGTTGCTCATTTATTCTTTTTATATACTAAAAATGTACTTGAAAAAGTATATAAATCTTAAACATTACCTGAAGCAAAAATTTACTCATGGATTGCGAAATAGATAGTATAAAAAAGAAGCCCATTAAAGCAGATATTAGTACCATAACATTTATTCTTACATCATTGGGAAAAAGTTGGATAAATACAACATACAAATCCATAATGAGGCGGGGGAAGCTAGACACAGCCACCAGCAACACTAACGGGCCGTAAATTTCGTCAACCATTTCACCAAGGGTGGACATCTGTTCCAGTGTATGAAGAGAGCACTCTTCGAAATCACTTGTATTTTCACGGACGAGAGCAGTGAGCTCTTTCATCACATCTTTAACTTGACCTACGATGGATGCTGTTGATGCGAAGTTTAAAAGAATTACTGAACTAGATACATATTCCTCATAGTTTGGAAACTTATTGATAAAAAAATGCGGCGTAACCTCTAAAAAAGCAATAACTAGGAGGGAGCCATGAACTAATCGAAAACGACTATTAGGACGCTTTCCTTGCTCAGTCATCGTCTTTTCCATGCTACTGAACAGTTTCAGGATCACTTTTCGTTTACGCACAGTATGAACGACGGTAAACAACCGCCTACTGTACTCTAGCAACATATCAAGAACGTCTATTGCTCGTAGGACCTTCCAATATCTCAAGTCAGTCTCCGAGGACAGATTAATTCTGTAGATTATTACATAAATAGAAACAAGAAGGTTGATTAGCTGAAATAATGTGCTATAGACGAGCCATTTCTTGGATAGAAGAAACTTTCTGTCGAAAGGGAACAGCCCCAAAATACGAGAAATATTGAAAATATTACTCAATATTAAGTCTGACATCAGGTGTACCGTTATCAAGCAATGGGCCAAAAGCAACCCTGAGGGGCCTCAGGGCAGTACTACGGCCCAGCCTTCGACCCTGTAACCAATTTATATGATGATCTATTTGTATGCATAATATTTAGTTTTAATATCATTAGTTGATGGGATGGTCATATACCTATGTTTTTTTTCCGTGCAAATGCCAATAGTTTATCATGTAGGAACTTATATATCTTCGATAATTGGATTGTATTACTTGTTTGTTTCTTTCGTTTAACGTCACTTTATGCTGCAATGGCTAATCGGACGATGCTACGGTGGGAGTCCTAAATTTTGCCTATCCTGGTATAATTAGGAAAGGGATCTTTAACGATTACCTGACATCGCACAGGCTCGGGACCTCCATTTTACATCCCTTCCGAAGGACGACATAGCTAAGGATTTTTTACTCCCTTTAAAAATTCTTAAGATCATCTGCCGGGCTGCGGACCCGCAATCTTGGGTTTAGTAGGTTGCTATGCTAACCATTACACCACAGGTGACCCCTGGATTATATTACTTTTTAATACATTATGATTGAAATTATCAAATAATCCTTATTCTGGGACATATTGTCCCCTAAGAATAACAAAAATATGCAATAGTATGGCAACTCTAATTTTAAACATCGATGATTATATGCATAGAACATGAGACATGTAAGTTCAGTAAATACTAAGATTATATTTAAAATGACACCACGAGACACCGGTTTCGAACCTTTGCGATAGCTAAGACATCTCGATACCTACTTTTCCAGCAGAAATCAGCTGCAATTGACGGCCATTTCAATTTTTCCTACTAATTCACCTGCATCGTAAACCGTTCCACAGTGGAACGAACAATTAATACTAAATGAAAATAAATCATAAGATCCAGATAAATACGTATCACCGAATCCCGCTCTGTTGAAAAAAACGATATCTAGTTAAATCATTTACTTAAATTATTTAATTGATTTCATTAACCGATTTTATTTTTTTTAAATAAATCAATTTAATGTGTAATTTTCATTACAATATTGTTAACATGCCACCGCATGACAACGGTTTAATAATTGTTGCTAACTCTTATTTACTAACTTTGCCAGCAGATACCAGTTGCAATGGTGTGCTATTTTAATAATTTGATTGATTTTCCTACCTTTTCTGGTATAACATTAACAGTTCCTCGATTAAATTTTTTTTTTTTATGGAGGAGCTCTAATGAAATAAGAACGAATATATTTTTGAAAGTTTAGTGGAAAAATTGAATAGATTTCATTTTAATAATTAATCCATTAGATAAATTAAATTTACATTGTTGAGTTTTACGGCCAATATTACGGACTAATGAAAAAAGTACTGAAGAAACGTAGAGCTATTTTGAGAAGAAATTTCAAGAATGGCACTCAAAGCCCGATATTATATTTACAATTGAATTTTATCAAGATTAATCAGGACCGTCACACAATGTGCCACCTCCAGGTCGACCTCCATAATGTTTTGAAGAACGTGACAACAAAGAAAAAAAAATTAAGAAGATCCACGATTTGCTGGAAACCAAGAGCTACTCAGAAATCCCGAACTAGCTGATGCGCCTGGAGCAACCGCCTGACAATTAAGAAAGTTAAGATTAGACTCGGTAGAAATGAGACCACTAACACATGATGAGTCATTAGCATACTATATTGAATGGAAATTAACTAAGTATACATATAATTTTACACGAAAACGTGCGATGAGTTTAGGTCACATAACATATTCCTTGAAAGCATTTCCATGTCATAAAACAGAGTTGCCAATATCTTTGCAAGTATTGCTGGATATAACGGCTAACAGCTACTTTACCCAAAGTAACACAGTTAAATGAGAAGATTCCGCGAAGGTTTTATTATTAATTGACAAATTCGAATCATATCTGGAAAGATAAGTAAAAGATTTGTACCTCAACATATACCCGTGGTTTTATATGCTGGTAACAGTGTGTAGGTTACTTATGCATGGCACAGAGATCATTAAATGTTTATTGTTCTTTCCCTTCTTCAATTCAAAAACCAAGACCTGGATTCGAAACACTACAAAATGTTGAAGATAATCCCTGCAGTTGCTTTAATTATGTAGCGTTGAACAAAAAACACTTGTATTGAAACTACGGATGACAGCGTCAAATCAAGTGAATCATTTTAGTTTAGTTACATTAGTTTAGTATTTCTGTAACATTTTCTTGTTCAGTAACTGAGATTCTTATTTCAATTATATATTATTTTTAATATAACTTCTTTAAATTAATCTAAATTAGATATTATACAACAAAATTGAAAGTTTAATGTTTTCCTTCTAGAAGAACCTAACGTAGATTAATCTAAATATTTATACAAAAATAAATAAAATTTTCGAATATGATAATTTGTTGACAACGCTAAGTCGAGATTGTTTGTTCGAATTTTAATACTTCATGGCTTATTATATTCATTGTAAAGAGAAGAAATTCATAGGAGATTGTTTTACAAAATTAAAAAAAAATCAAAAATAACCATTTTTTTTTTCAAACTATCCAGAATTCCTCCTAAAACGTTTTAAACATTTTTCCCAAACTCGACCTTCCACAAAAGGCTATAGTGTGATACTATGTGATCAAAACTATTTTCCTAATTCATTATGAGCGAGGATGTTATAGTGTCATGAACATATTTTCGAAACATCAGAATAGCCGGTTCTAATCCTAATTGGGCGGGTAGAAATTTATTTTTTGATCCATTGAATGAACCTTAACTTTCCCATGGATTGGATAGGTTGATAACCGATCACATAAGCCTGAAAAGACGAGGAAGGGGAAAAAAGAATGTAAGTTGACTTTCTTGACCTAATATAAGTACATAAGTTAAACTCCATCAAACAACAAAACAGTGTTCAGTTTAACTCAGAACAAAACTAAAGATTTTCATCATGATAACTGAAATCGTGATTTTTATGTACTCACTTTTTTTTCCCCTCAATTTTAATTTATTTGAAAAAAAATCATGGTTCATATATTCAACGTGTATTTATAGTAACATGGAGTCGCAGTAGCTTCTGAGTTCGGCCCAAAACTGTCTAAAGGCAGAAAAATTATATGCAGCCGAAAATCGATTTTAAGGCCGAGAGACTCTCCTGGGGCACACCCAGCTTCTGTAAAGTGGGTAACCCTAATTAGGCAAAAAACCTGGCGGTTGAGCCTGATTTAGGCCAAATCTCCTCACGGCCATTTGCCAAGTAAAATTACACCTAAGTACTGAACCCAAGACCATTTAGGTATTGTAGAAGAGGTACTGGTTTAAATGTTTAATAAATAAAATAACAACTTATTTTGGGGACGTTTTGTGACAATATGTAAATCTAACTTGTGAAAAAAAAACAAAAAAAAAACAGGTTGCGATAAAATTATATCTTTTATTCCAGTGAATAAGTGGTTAAAGTCAAATTTTGACAAAACTTAGTTGACTAAAAAATATCCTCGGGGTTTCTATTCATGGTGAAAAAGTGTTTAAGTTAGATGTTCATTTTAAATAATTATGTATTAAAATGAACATCTAACTTAACCATTTATGTATACCATTTTAAATAACTATGTATTAAAATGAACATCTAACTTAACCATTTATGTATACCATTTTAAATAACTATGTATTAAAATGAACATCTAACTTAACCATTTATTCACCATGAAGAGCAACCTCATTTAATAGTCACTTAACGCATTTTGGTCAAAATATTACAACAACTTATTCAGTGGGATAACAGATATATGTAAGTTACACAGACGACTTACATATTAAAACTAGCAACAATATAAATACATAAAATACATGTGTTAAAATGTATAACTATAAATAATTAAAAAATTAGGAGGAGTATGAAACTTCTTACATTATTACTAGTGGATACTGCTATTGGTTACCTACCATTAAACTATAACACCTCAAGTTTATATCTGGACTGAGGAAACTTAGGGAAAAAGAAATTGCCATCTGTGATTTTTGTTCATCATGGATTGTCTTTGACTTCTTTGTGTCCTCCAGACCCACGGATTATCTAACTTTAGATCAAGGATATATGATACATGTTTTTCGAATGGTTGTATATTTACATTTGTACAATGTACAATCATTTTTCGGTTATAGCTAATATAGTTTTATGATTACTAAAGTAGTTTACATAGCTATAACTGGTCAGCTGATATTATGTGCAAACACAAAATGAATACAAGAACCACTACGTGTTGTACTGGAATTTATGATATTAATGAGTCACTAATTTATGATATTAATCAGTCACCCTAGAATAGTATTATAATAATAGCAATAATGATTATCATTATTTAGCTAGCCAAGTATAAGTTATTGCAACAAAGGTATATAGGAAGCACATCCATCGGGATACTACAGATGATCATTGCCGCCTTTACAAAAAAACTATAGAATCGATCCAGCATGTGACGTTTGGATGGAGTGCTTTCTGGCAAAGAATACCTACAAAGGCATAATAATGTAGCCAAGGTTGTACACCACGCTCTTAGAAGCGTCTGGATAAATGCTGTCCCTCCTATCACTATCATACTTTACCCATAAGCCATACTTTTGCTCAATGGGATAAAGATTTTTTTGGATCATCCAATAATAACGGGTCATACAATTATAAACAATTGGCTGGATTTGACGATCTTAAATAAAATAAGGAAATCGGCTCCTGTAATTGCAATTGGTGTGCCATCAGATTACAACAAGTTCAGAATTCTTGCTGAGAAAAATTACATTTTCCGAGAGTACCACTTTGCCTCCTATTACTCCTAGGTGGGGGTTCTATAACGCGGCCCAGGGCACGCACCACTCTGGAAGTATATAATTAGGTTATTTGAAAAATCCGTCGCTTCCGACCGTCTTATTGCGCCCTCCCAACAAAAAGAAAAAAGCCCTGCTTAGGAAAAAATCGAATTTCAATTCCTAGCATTTAAACGTGTGAGGTACAATATGACACGCGCGTAAAGCTAAGGTACATGCAAATAACACTAAAAAGTGCAACTTACGCCACCACTTCAATTTGTTATATTATAACGACATGTGGTAAAAAAAACATTACTTTCTTGAGAGAAAATAACAGCGGTTTTCACAAAAATGAGCGCAACAACACTCGTGCAAAGGAGAAATATTTTTGGTCTATAGATCGCGCTGTTGGTCGCTAGGTGGCAGCACCTTTCTGGTCACAGTTACTCCCAGACAGCCCTGCATCATATTACCCTACACTCCCTTAATTATTGTAACTTCAGTTTAGTTTTAATTATGAAAATACAAATGTAAATAAAAACATAGACTGATCTGAAAACATACCTGGTGAATAAACTTGCTGTAGGAATGCGATACAGTTAATAAAAAAAAGAAACCTAATAGTACAGATATAAGTATCATGACAGTAGTTCTGAAGTTGGGAAACAGCTGCATAAGAACAACAAACAAGTCCATTATCATGCGAGGGATGCAAGATACAGCAACTAGCAACACTAGTGGACCGTATATGTCGCCGACGGTATCTCCAAGGTTGGACAACTGCTCCAATGCCTGAATGGAGTATTCGCTGAGATGATACACGTAAGTATTGTCACGGACAAGAGCAGTGAGTGTTCCCAACAAATCCCATACTTGGCCTACAATTACGGCTGACGTTGCAAAGTTAATAGTTAAAATCAAACTACAGATAATTTCTCCATAATCGGGAAAATCAATGTCGTTAAGCCTTGGCATTATCTGGAGAAAAACAATGATCATCAGAAAACAAT
This sequence comes from Euschistus heros, assembly GCA_003667255.2. NCBI lineage: Eukaryota > Metazoa > Arthropoda > Insecta > Hemiptera > Pentatomidae > Euschistus > Euschistus heros. The sequence goes on from RCWM02000143.1 coordinate 838,158, forward strand.
GAACGAGTCTTAAACGACAAGAACGATTTCTGTGATTGATAGCTTGGTCTAAGTTCCGTAACAGTTGGAGAATCGTATTACGTCTTTGTACAACATAAACGAAGGTAAGTAACTGTCTGCTGCTCGCAAGAATCCTATCAATGACGTCTATTGCCCGCCAGGCCTTCCAATATCTTAGTTGAGCCTCCGCAGACATACTCATTCTGGATGTTATTGTATAAATAGCAAGAATGAGGTTGATTAGCTGAAATAATACGCTGTAAATGAGCCATTTCTTGGACAAGAGAAACTTTACGTCAAAAGGAAACAATCCCAAAAGACGCGAAACGTTGAAAATGTTGCTCAATACTAGAACTGTCATGATTTCTCTACCTTGGAAAATAGTGGACATGCATCTACGACATACTAGACAGTACTTAGAACTAGACTTGGACTCTGCAACAATCTTTAATTTGTGGAAATAATATTTATTCATAATATCTTTAATGTATGGGAACAGTATCTATGGCAATTCAGGACAAACAAACCAACAAAACATCAAGATAAGAGCTCATCTCTTCGAGTGTATGTGAATATGGATTTCACTATTTTATAATAAATTACGCATCGAATAATAACAATAATAATAAAATAAATATATTCAGAGTCGTTAGTAACGGCGAACCGCTTATTTTCCATTCAGAGAATTTTGGTTTACCATACTAAGACTAATCCACAGAATATTTAGCGATTATATCAACATTATAACGGCTGAATCTAAAGATTCTTGAAACCTCGATAAACTGAAGATCTTTTTTATTTATTTCCCTTCCTTTCTCCTTCTCGGCTACACAGGTTTTGCAGGGATGACAAGGTAGGCATCACTGCTGGTTTTAACAGTTAAACATTATTATTTTAGCATGACATTTCAATATTGCATTTAACATTTATAATTTCAAGATTACACTACACATTTAACATAACATTTAATATTTCAAACTATCATCCCCAGTCACGGCTTCGCCCGCTCTTATAAGTAAAGAACTTACAAGGGGAGGACGCACTCAGTCTCTCACGGGTCTTGTTGGCAATTTTTTTGGAGGTTCCTGGTCAACAAATATTAGACACGTATTTTGCCTTTCCGACCAATGGGCCCTAGAAGCCGAGAAAAAAAAATAGCATTGAAATAATGTATTTTATATCTCGAGTTTAAAAAATGATATCGACATGATATTTGCACCAAAATATTTACTTTTGATTGCGGATTTAAGGAAAAATACAGCCACTCCATAAATTTTGGTTTAGATTAATTAAATTTAAAAAAAAATGATTAGATTTTCAAGCTAACTACCTCTATAGATTTTTTCACACAAAAATCGACATCAGATTCTAATTCAGCATTTTAAAATACATTGAAAAACGCTAATTCAACAAAATCAAAAAATATCATTTTTTTCTCGCTCTTCGAGGAAAATGAAATTTTTAAACTGATTATTGTTTACATACCTTTAACTCGCCATTACTTTGTCACACACTTCACTGGTTGGTATCGCTGGAAAGAGGAGAGCGTCAGCTTTCTTTTGATGTATATAAATGTAAAATTCGATGAACGTAAACCTATTAAAAAAATTGGAAAATCCTAAAAACATTTTGATTGTTAAGTTTAACCGTCTAAACCTAATTCATGTCAATTTGTCAATTTAAACAAAAGTTGCCTACCATTTTTTGGTCAGGCAAATTTTGAAGCTTACGAATTTTTATTTTTCTATTTGGATGAAATTTCGTATTTAAGCGTTCATTGGAATGCTGAATTCGAATTCGGTAACGGTTCTTTGGGGAAAAAAATATTGAATTCATTTCACTTGAAACATTTCAGCTTTTACATTGTAAAATGTGATGGAAAATATTTTTAGCCCTAGAATTCCATTTTAGCACCCTCAAAACTTAGGAAACGTTTTTATATGTATATAGATATCAATAAAACACACACACACACACACACACACACACACACACACATATATAGGTTAGCTATGTGTAAGATGTAAATAATAACTTATAGGATAAGAGTCTTAGTAGGATTAGTAATACCATCTCTATAAACAAACCAAATGTATATATAGCTGTTCAGAAGCCACAATAGTCAGTTATCGTTCTATACTTGTGCCGTTCCCTCTGTCACCCTAAACCCCCACCTTTTTTTAGTGTGTTCAGTCAGTCTAATCATAACTGGTGCCGAAACCCGGGATAACTTCTGAGACTCGGTTCTTTATGTAACTGATTTACGGGTAACTCAAACAAAATGGTAGACACAGACGAGCGAGCTAAGTTCGAATACCAGCTGGCCAAGGCGGCAGTAGAAAGGGCTAAACTAGAGACACAACTGACGAAGGCAACCGAAACACAGCAGTTGGAACTCGTTAAAATAAGGACGCAGAACTCAGCATTTATCCATGAGGTAATTAGTCAACTAGAACCCTTTACAGGAGTAGTAGGAGACCTCGAGCACTTCATCAAAGGAGGCGACCAGATCCAGAGCTTGATAATGTCCCGCAAGGATAATGGAACCTTAGTAGACTCAGACGTATAACTCCTGGAAGCTTCTCTAGTTGGCCGTATTTCACGGCATGTCTTAAATGGCATTCAAGGAGACTTAACGCACCCCTGGGATACCCTGAAGGTGCAATTGAAGAAATTATATGGCGGGGGAAGATGGACTCCAGAAGAGGACGTATTTTATTTATTTAAAGAACGACGAACTCAGGGCCAGTAAGAAGGAGAATTTGCGGAAAAATTAATGGTCCTATATAATAGGCTTACGCAGAAGATGATTGAATCATTCGGCCAGGCGGAAGGAGCTCACAAACTGGAATTTCTGCGCGGAGTCTTGAAGGTGCAATTAAATCATTACGTGGACCGTCCAGGATCGCTCCCGAGGGACCGTGACTTCATCGAGTGCGCCGGAACGTGAACCGCCTCGATAGATCAGAAGCAGAACGGACGGAAGTCAAGTCGTCGAGGAGGAGACACAGGAGCCCGCCGGGACGAGGAATCAGGGGTCAACTTTCTTGTCAATAAGAAAGTTGACCCCTGATTCCTCTAACCTCGCCACGGGCAACCGCATTTGTCGTCCTTTCCTCAAGCTGTTATTAATTATCAAATCTCCCGCTCGGTTGCCCCGCCCCTTACCGTACACTCAATCCGTACGCAAACGCCCCGACCCCACTTCAGCCCCAGCAGGACCACCCCTCCAGGGATTCCCACTACTCACCTCGTGTCTCCTCGTAAACGGGCCGCTGCGCTCAGATCGGACGCTCTCCTCTTCTGATGATTCCCCGCTGGTAAAGTGCCTACTGCTCCTTCTGCCAGGTTGCCTGCTGCTCCATTCCTGGTTGTTAACCTCCATCGGTTCGTCTCTCTGCTCCCTCCTATTAGGTCGGTTACTGCGCCTTGGGCATTCTCTTGCTAGATGTCCTCGCTTGTCACATTCGAAGCATCGAGTTTGGTTGCACTGGGCCGCAATGTGGCCCATTCGATTGCATTCGTAACAGCGCCGCTCCGGTTTCCGCCTTCTTTCGTCGAAGGTCCTACTTGGCCGTTTCTCAAAGTTCCGGCTATTAGAGGCTCATCCCGGCGGGCTCCTGTGTCTCCTCCTCGACGACTTGACTTCCGTCCGTTCTGCTTCTGATCTATCGAGGCGGTTCACGTTCCGGCGCACTCGATGAAGTCACGGTCCCTCGGGAGCGATCCTGGACGGTCCACGTAATGATTTAAATGCACCTTCAAGACTCCGCGCAGAAATTCCAGTTTGTGAGCTCCTTCCGCCTGGCCGAATGATTCAATCATCTTCCCCGTAAGCCTATTATATAGGACCATTAATTTTTCCGCAAATTCTCCTTCTTACTGGCCCTGAGTTCGTCGTTCTTTAAATAAATAAAATACGTCCTCTTCTGGAGTCCATCTTCCCCCGCCATATAATTTCTTCAATTGCACCTTCAGGGTATCCCAGGGGTGCGTTAAGTCTCCTTGAATGGCATTTAAGACACGCCGTGAAATACGGCCAACTAGAGAAGCTTCCAGGAGTTATACGTCTGAGTCTACTAAGGTTCCATTATCCTTGCGGGACATTATCAAGCTCTGGATCTGGTCGCCTCCTTTGATGAAGTGCTCGAGGTCTCCTACTACTCCTGTAAAGGGTTCTAGTTGACTAATTACCTCATGGATAAATGCTGAGTTCTGCGTCCTTATTTTAACGAGTTCCAACTGCTGTGTTTCGGTTGCCTTCGTCAGTTTTGTCTCTAGTTTAGCCCTTTCTACTGCCGCCTTGGCCAGCTGGTATTCGAACTTAGCTCGCTCGTCTGTATCTACCATTTTGTTTGAGTTACCCGTAAATCAGTTACTTAAGAGACCAAAGAACTCCAAAATAGTATTCCTTACTGATGCAGCATTAGTGTTGCAATCTCTTAGATCAAAGTGGGGCACGGGCCACTGAAAAATCTGTCAAAGGAACTCGAATGCTTGATGGCTATCCACAAAAAGGTCATCCTGCAGTGGATTCCTGGACACTGCGGACTTGCTGGTAACAAGCGGGCGGACTAGCTGGCCAAGGAAGGAGCTGCGAGTGGACAGTTAGAATGTACCCTCAGTCTCGAGGAAGTAAAAACACTCAACAAAGGCGCAGTCAGCCAACGATGGATTAAGAGACATCCACATCACGACCCTGGAGATGCAATCTACAAACTTACTCGTAGAGAGCAGGTTCCCATCTTCCGATTGCGAACGGGGCACAACAGACCTCAGAGCTCACCTGTTCAAAAAGCTACATATTGGATCCGGCCCCCTTTGGGAGTGCGGAAAGGTTGAACAAACTACCAAGCACATCCTTCAGACCCGCAGGCTCTATTCTGAGCAAAGTAAGCTGATCTGGCTCTCTCCAACCGACGTGCGGACCAATCTGTATGGTGACCTGGAGGACCTTAAGAGGACCACTTAATTCCTCATCTTGACCCCCGACCTGGCCATCTAAGGGAAGATCGCAGAAGAAGAAGAAGAAGAAGACACCGTTCCGATAAGGCCGGCGTAGGGTGGTATTAATTCCCATTAATCAACGGAACTCGAAAGCGTACACCATCGTACACCATATTCATGTACGGGATCCAAGATCATTATTGACGTTATTATCCCAGAGTTGTCTCAATCACAAGAAAGAGGAGAGGAAAAAAATTCTAGATAAATCAGAAGTAGTAGTTATAAAATAAGTAGATTATAGATAGGATGATGATCTTTTCCCACCGAGAGTAATTGAGTTTTGTTTTGTTTTGGTTTTTAGTTTTGATATTTTATTTTATTTGTCAGAGGATCTTCCTGAAGGATACCTAGACTATATATAATAGGTATCCTTAATTGGAGTAAAATCTAGTGGTTGTGCAAACAGGTGACCCATGCCAAACACATACGCGCCTAACTACTGTTCATGAAATCGTACACCATATTCACATACTGAATCCAAGATCATTCATTGACAATATTAGCCGGGATTGTTTTTTTTTTTTTTTTTTTTTTTTTTTTATTTGTTATTTTAAAAATTAAAGCTCAAAAAGATCTGGTATTTTCTATATAAAATTGAGCCAGAAAACTAAATGCTTTAGCTGAGATTATGACTAAAGAAAGCTCCTGGTATGTTTGTTTCCCTCATATACACAATGTTATAATATTAGACATTAAAATCACCACAATCAGTAGTTCATTTCGTTGTTAAAATTGCATTATAGACTTTATTAAAAAAAATAAATAAAAAAAACGGCTTCACAACCAAAATTATACAAAAAATGAAACTATTATGAAAAATTATGTCAATTATGAAAAAGACTTAAGATTTCTATTTTATACTGTAATTATCCGTATCAAGGTCTATCATAACAAAGAACAAGAAGGCTACAAGTTTATGGATATAAGGTATACAATGTTTGGACTGCACCACTTTAGTTGAACTTTATTCTTTAACTACCTATCAATAATTTTTGAAATTAATGTATTACAATATTTGCTTTGAATAATTAGCTTAAGAATACTGTTGATTCATCGCATAATCTTGGAATTGCAAAATTTACAAAACTTATAATTAATTTGACTTTTGCATCACCATATTTTTTCAATTTAAAAAGCAATAGAAACTTATTCTGGTGCAAAATCAAAGCTTGATGGTAATTATATGATGCAAAGTCATTTCTCGATAGTATTTGGAGTTTAGCCTAATGATTTTGTTCTCTGTTTATAAGGGATTTTGTTGAAGGAAACGATTATAAATTACAGTGTTTTCATTAAAATGAGAAACAAAATTGCACAATTTTTAAAGGTTTATTGAGAAACGATAGTAAATACAAGAACATACTAACAAAATATTATATAGAATCAGAATAACGACTTAAAACTTACCTAAATAACGTAAAAAACACACAGATTCTTAGAGAAAAACTTTTGAAAAAATGCAGTACGCAACGGTTATTCAAAAATTGTTCGAAAAAATTTAAAGCTATAACTAGGCAAAATTCTAACAGCATTCGTCAATATACTTGAGATGATAAAAACCTTATTACAACAAGAAGCATTGGATTTTAATCAGCCTATTAACTCCTTAACTTCAAAATATTCTCCTTTATTGATTTGTTTAGGAGGAGCAATGATGCATAAGACTTCTTCCCACAAGGAAGTCACTTTGCGCCAAAATATACTTGTGCAAAGTTATTCCTAATTCGTATCACAAAGGGGATTTTATTTTACCATGATTTTTGCAAATATTTTGAGCAAAATGGATATCATTTATTTAAATTACAATAATTATAGAATAAAATTAATGCAAAACTTAATCAATTTGAGAAATATTTAGTTGTTAGAAGTACGACTTTATCCAACAAATGAATCACATCTGTTGTAGCACTACAATAAAATAACTATTATAAAACATGGGAGGTAACTAGGATCAGCGTGAAAATTTCTTAGACCCAATCAGTGTTGTCATAAGTAAGTAAGAAATATAAAATATCCCTCATTTAGACAACAGCAAAATACTTTTTCTTCAACTGAAACTATTTAGTGAACTTGGTGCAAAGTTAACTCACTGGTGTAAAGTCAGGCCGTTTCACGGTACCTAAGGAAGGTAAAAGGATAATACCAAAAGATATAGAATTAGAAACTTAGTAACATGTAAGCCAATGCAGTGAAACGTACAAAAAATTTACAGTGGAAAGTGCATTGAGATTATGGATTTTTATGATCGTATTTATTAAAGCTATGATGGCATATTATTAATTTCTTATGAAAACAGCTAATGGCATGTACATCGTTATAAAAAAGCAAGGAGCGGTTCCAATCATTAAAGCTGAAGCCAATGTTTATCAAATATGAAGTCATTTCAAGATTTCTACTATTTGAAGCTTACTGAGTATGTATAATATGAGTATGTTTATTCTGATGGAAAGGTAAAAAAAATGGTCTTATGCTGGAAATTGTTCTTGTTCCAGCAGAAAACCAGGAATATTCCGGGACCAGACGAATGAACAAGAGACCACATTTATTTCAATAACATTTCAACGTATTTTACATGTGTAGCTTTCGATTCTTTTTTTTTACGGCAGCGATTCATAAAAAAAAAATATATACCTAAATAAATATTAAAAAAAAAAAAAAATCAATGCTCAAATAAATAACAAGGAATTTCATTTATGGAATAAATATTTAAACAATCTTTATGAATTTGAATTAAAGTATTACCTTTTTTAGAAATACTCTGAAGGAATGTGCTATATAAAATACAAAATAAATGCTGAGGAATGTGGATATCGATAACATAGCATTAGTTGAAATATCGGAAAAGAGTTGCATACATAATATATACAAGTCCATAATTGATCTGGAGGAACATGATACAATCACCATCATGAGAAGTGGCCCATACAGTTCACCGATAGTTTCACCAAAGGTGGACAATTGTTCCATGATATTTATAGAACCATCTACGATTACTTCAGTAGCGTCTTGAACCTGTAAAGTGGTAAGAATTGACATCATGTCCCAGACCTGACCGATGATGCAGGCTTTGGATGAGAAGTTCAGAAATAAATTAATACTAGAATAAAATATAGGGAGGCTTTGGAATTGAACGATCCAAAGGAGCGGTAAAAACTGTAATAAAATTATTAGACCAATACTGCTGTAAAGGAAATTGGAACGTGGAAACCTTCGTCCATTGATCGCCTGTTCAATATCATTAAACAATCCAAGGAAAATATTCCACTTCTTTATATAATAAACGACGTTCAATAAATCCCTTATATAATTAAATGACCTATCAATTACATCTAATAAGAACAAAACATTCCACATTATTACACCATGATCTCCCACCTTGGCATTCCAAAACATAAGAATTTTGAAAGCTATCGAATACAAAGCAAACACGAAGTTCATAATTTGAAATAATATACTGTAGATGAGCCATTTCTTGGATAGCTGAAACTTGCTGTCAAAAGGGAACATTCCTAAAACCCGCGAAACGTTGAAGATATTACTCAATGCCGAGGCTGCCATGAGATGTCTTGTAGAAGTCGTATCTATGAATGTTGGCAAGGGTTATGAAAAACTTTTCACTCTGTAATACATTAATGTATCTTTGTTTATAGAAATAATATTTGTTATTAATACCTTTAAAGGGCAAGGTTGTATCTATGGTTACTACGGAACAAACACCAACGGCTCATAATATAAAATCATAATTGTAGATTATAATTGAATTTAATTCTCTCGTGAAACAATGAAACAATATTTTAATCATAGTTACTATGATTCTATTAAAAAATAAAATAAAATAAATAAATAAAACCGGAACCATGCTGAACCAACAGGTTTTTTCCCCAATCAGGGATGCCCACATTATAGTGGCTTGGTGTGCCCTAGGAGAGCCTTCCCACCTCGAAGTTGATCCATGGCTGAAATAACAGGATATAAAAGCTGTTAGATATTCAATTTTCAATATTGAAGGAGCTGTATACATGATAAAATTAAAACACAATAAGTTAAAGCAAAAAACACTGGATGCTAGATATCGAAATGGCCATGTGGCTTATGACAGCTGTTTTTTTTTAATTATACTCTTTAAAACTGTTCACTTTTAATTCGGTTATATTAATTGGTTTCTTTAAATTTCGTTAATTTGTATTTTGTGTTTAATTGTGTTATTTTTAGACCTTTAAAATATGTGTTTGGTGAAATTAATAAAATTAACTATTATTGGTAGAGAATAAATCAATAGATTTATTGCAATTTCAACATTATGGTGACCCCGACGTGATTATTTCTTTGTTTTATTGTAAAAGAAACAACCATAAGAATGAGCTCACCCACTGAATCAGTACAGGTGAGGAAGCCTGTTAGGCTAGTTTTGCTAAAGTCTTCAATGAGTTAGCTGCCGAATTGGATAATATTGAACCACAGGAATTTTAGGCACAACATATGACGAAGAAAATGGAACGACTGTCTAATCAGTTGTCTGTTTATGATGACAAATTTAGAGACAGCCTTTTTGTGAACAACCAAGAAGATGACTACGAAGAAGAATATGCTTCAATGGAGACGAATGAAGATAAGTACGACTTCATTTTACTTAAGGCGGAAAAAAAAAATCTTTATCAATCAGATAATATAAGCGTCATTAGTGATTCAAGTTCAATTGTTAAAAGAAAAAGTTTAAAACTATCAAAAATACAGTTGGGAAAATTTGGTGGTGAAATAAAAGGATTGGCTTGGGTTTTGGAATTAATTTAATCTTACAGGCGAAGGCAACAGGATTAAATCGGTATAAATTGAGCTGTAGCCTCTTAGCTGTTGAAACTGTACTAGAATGGTTAGTGACGGAAAAGGTCCCAAGAGAAAGTAATAGTTAGTAGCGGAAATGGTAATAGTTTTGCTTCAATGGTTATTTCTATGATCAATCATCTAGATAAATTAGCTGACTTATGGAGTTTAGGGGCTATTGTAGCAACTGACCCGGCTGGGAGTAAAAGTTTAGGCATGAAAGAGATACATTTTAAAGAAGTCAGGAATGATGAAGGTATATACAAAGTATGTTTACCTTGACTAGATAATAAGGTTATGACATCTATAAAGGATGCCAGACACAAGAATGACCAAAACAGTAAAGAAAAGAAGAGGACGCCCTCGTAAGACATGGAAGAGGACTTGAAAAAGGTGGGAGTGACAAACTGGAAAGGGAAAGCTTTGGATAGACATTGCTGGAGACTAATTGTTTGGGAGGCTAAGGTTTGCCATGGACTGTAGATCCGATGAAGAAGAAGAAGAAAAAGATAATATATTATAATGACAGGATAATAAAGTTGTTGCAGAAAAGCGATTGTATATCATAACCGATAAACTAATGCTTCAAAATAAATACGATGATTACAATTTTTTTTTTAATAAATGGTGTAACGAGAGAATAATTGAGACTGTTCCAGAAGATGAAATGGATGGCCCAGGATATTAGCTACCTCATAGAGGAATTTTAAGGATACGTAATCCACTAAAGTGAGATCTGATCACTTGATTTTGATGTTTCAAGTGAGTGTAAAGGCTCCCTTTCATTAAAAGAATGTTTAGAAAAGGCACCAATTTCCTTGAATTATTGGGATGTTGTATTGATAGTCGTTTAATTAAAGCAGTCAAAGAAGCTATTTCTTGAGATAATATTTCCACCTGTTATTGGACGGATTCCTCTTCGGCTTTAACCTGGATTGAAAACAATGAAAACCTTAAAGTATTTGTGAGGAATCGCGTAGAAGAAATAAGACAGCTCACCGAAGAGAATAATCGGAGGAATGTTCCTGGGAATCTTAAACCGGTGGACCCTCTAGAGTGTATAAATTGTATGATTGTCATAACTTATGAAAACCCCGCATAAAATATGAAAAATTAAAACACACAACGTTTGCACCTCAACTAGAAACATTTTCTTCAGTTTAAAATGTCAACACACTGATTCCAGTGACTCTGTACATTATCTTTGCTTGACATTTAATATGAGAATGACATGGGGTCCTCACATCAAAAAAAAAAAAAAAAAAAAAAAAACTCTCAATCTAAGGTTCATATATTCATACTCACTTTTCTCAAAACATTCAAAATTAACATAAACATAGACATAAACACAAGATGAGCACATGTCATACTTACTGGAATCTCTTTGAACTTACTTATCACAGATATACGGAACAGCTAAAAAATACACATATCAACAAACTCCAAATTTGTGAGGCGAAAACATTCGCAACATGAACATGAAAACATTCTACATACTGGACTTTCGCGTGCCAATTGTTAATTAAAGAATAAATACTTTCTACAAACTATTTTACGAAAATTTACATAGACATCTCATTAACGACATGGCCACATTTCAAATTTCATTCAACAACCAGAGAGGGCTTGAAAGGAGATGGATGAGGGATCTCCTGAGGTAAGTTATAAAAAAAAAAAAAAATCATTTTAGGAGGAGGTGGCTAAGGTTTCTACTCCCTCTGATGCCTTTCATGCGAAGTAATTCAGTATTTCATCAAATTCACTAATTGACAGTTGTGAGTAGAGATTCAAAATTAAATATATATATATATATATATATATATATATATATATATATATATATATACATATTATTTAGTTGATAAAGACCACGCATTTAAAAAAAAAAAAATAAACAATATTTTAAAATAAATGCTAGAAGTTTGTTAACTTTACCTGATAAAAAAAATTAAGGCAGCAGTAAGTGGTTGCTGTAACCGATGAGAAACACATTGTTACATATATTATTAAAACGAGATTCGTAACCCAAAAGCCAGGAAATATTGGCAAAAGGAGGGCATAGCAGTAAAGGGTCAATCGAAATAAGATTGATCCAAACATGAATAAGAAATAGAGACCATATACTTCACTAACGTTCTCAGCCAAGGAAGTCAGTTGCTCCAATGTACTCAGGGAACTTTCGCTGTCCACGTTGACATGTTGAACTAATGTAGCAAGGACTTGCATTAAATCAAAGAATTGGCATACTAAACTGATGGTTGTTGTTGACGAAAAGTATACCATGATGATAAGGTCTACACTATGATATGTAGACCTAGAACCGTCTAAGAAAACTAATAAATTTGTCGGAAGCAAAACGAAGTATATACTAACATAGATAATTCTAAACCGAATATCAGGGATGTAGTTACATCTATTCAGAGCCTCGTTGATTCTTTCCATGAGCTGCTAAAGGGATTCCCTCAACAGTACCAACCGCACCACAACGAAAATGTTGAAGACGACAGAAACTAGGACTCCGACATAGCTCAGAACTATTAAAACCTCCATGAACCTCGCTTTGAGCTCGAAACTCAAGAAATAGTAACGGAATCCACGAACAACTGAAAGGAAGTTGATTGATTGTACAACGATTGTGTAAGCAAGCCACTTCTTGGACAGGAGGAACCTCCCGTCAATCGGGAACGATCCAAGAAAACGAGGAATGGTGAAGATGGAGCTCAACCTCGGGTCTATCATCTTGTATATCTGGCCGCGGAGCGAACTGGAACGGATTGATCAAGCAATCCACTAATGCGATTCTATTTCTAAAAACAATATTATGTTAGTCTGGTATCTATGGCTCTACTTCCACCCACAGACCCACTTTCAGTAATTGCTAAATTTTTCCCCAATACTTTCCAATAAAACAATATTAGCATAATTATCAAAGTTTTAGACTTTTTTTGTTAAATCTATTATTGACGACTTAGCTCACTGATGTGTTAACAATATAAAAATAACATTGTACAGCATTAAAATTTTAAACTTTGAATCTCCAAAATTAAACTTTGATTCTATCTATTTAACACCGATTAATCGAACTATCTGAGTTTATATTAGCACTTTAATGAAGATTTTGGTAAATATCTGAATATCTGCATTCTCCAATGATACATTTAAAACATTTTTCCAAAAAATTTGCACTTGCAACTGCATGACACTGATATGTTTTAATGAACTGTTAATTATCATTATTAGTTCAGCTCATGTCATTATTGGGCTGATTAATTTGAGTTTGCCGAGCAGAGCTTGTTTACAGTACTTATTGGAGGGATAGTGAATTTTTGATAACTAGAGAACCAAGTCTCATTTATAATATTTTATTGGTATGGGTCTGAGCGACTCTACGTCTCATTATTATTATTTTTTACATCACATGCGGTTTATATTCTTTCATTCACAAGAAAAACTAAAACATTTAAAACTTTAATTAAACTCTAATTAACAAATCTGCGGCTTATCTAAGTACCTAAGAAAATAGCACAGTTATACCATAGAAGAAGTAATCAAAAAATTAGGGGTGACTAAGGTGTGCTATCCATGTGGCTCGTATGTCAGAGGATAGGATTCCCAAAAGAATGATAAATGAGTATATTTACAGAACTAGGAGCAGAGGAAGACTCCGTCTTAGAAGGATGGACGGCGAAATAGAGGATGCTAGGAGGATCCTGGAAGTCGAGGATTGGAGAAGAGTTCCCATAGAAGTATAGACTGGCTAATGTTATTAAAGGATGCCAGGCATCAGTAATGGTCTCTTGAGCAATCGGAGGAAGAAGATGAATTCGTTGTTATATGTCGGTTATATTATATCAAGCCTTTTCTCAAGAATCAGTGATATCGAGAATAAAAAATTAAAATCGACACATCCTAGATATAAAGCATGGAGTTATAGTACTATGGAGAGGCCCTTCCCGTATATTGTTCCGTGAGGGGCGAGACCAAAATACTAACCGGCCACGCCCACTATGCCCTACTGGCGACTTGCATTCCATTTGGCTAGGGCAATTGAAAGGGTTCGTAATAAATAAAATAAGTAAATCACTACAATAAAATAACAGCAGTATAAAGCCTAGGAAACCAAATTTTTAACTGATAAGAGGTTAGTATACTGATAATACGGTTCACACCAAAATGGCTGCCTGCCCTGGCTATGGAGAGGTAAGCCCCTCCACTTGTCTATAACTCCATGATATAAAGAGAGAAGTGCAATTGAGAGCAGGTTATGCACCTCAACGACTATTTCTAATTACTTAGGTAGGGTATTATTAACGGGACATTATATAAAACTTTTTTCTGTAAGTATTGTATGAATTATTTTCATGTTTAATTTTAGATAACATCACAATCGTTTAAGGAACTTCTAAAAAGAAAGACAGTTTAGAAATTAAAGGTACACCAAGTTATCAGGGATTCATCATTGATAACTCGTTTGACAAATCTCATTTATAGGAGTTGAGTTGTTATTAGGTTATATTTTTTAGGTTTTATACATACTTATGAGAATAGGCGTTGGAAACCAAAAGTCATGTGTGTCCGGGAAAATGGCTTAGATTTCATTACAAAACGAAGTCAAGGGTATGACAATCTCAGATGCTCACACTGCATTAACTAATTCATACGCAAGAGCTATTTTTGTACCACATTCATTTCCTAAATTCTGTGATGTATATAATTTTGGGATAGAATTTACCACGCTAGATTTTTCATAACTTTATAAGTGTTTTTAATTTTTTTTTTTTTTTTTAATATGTAGGGGGTAAGTATTAGTGAAAACCATCGGGTCGGCAGAGAAAAAATTAAATGAAACAAGGTTAAAAGGTCACCATGATGCTAAGAAAATTGATTTTCTCTCATTCAGAGCATATAGCTAGGCATGTTTCATATTTTGCATGCAATTGTTGATCTACTACGGTTTTCGATCCTAATTTGGTTTTCTAAGTAGTGAACTTTGTTTTTAATATTGTAACTGATAATGCGATAGAAAATATAATATTCAAGGCCCAAAGAAATAATAACATAGGCCTTTATACCTCAACTTCCACTCTTAATATCTTTCAAGTCCACTTTGCCTCCTTATCAGGTGAGTACCAATATATTTGATTCCTTGCCTTACATTTACAATATACATAAATATTCTATTTAATAAAGTGCTGATGTTTTAAAAAAATTGTATGATTTAGAACTGATGAATGTAACAATAACAATCGGAACTAGTTTCGCAATAAAATAATTTCAATAGAAGTGGTAATTAGTTCATCAATCAATTTTAAAGTTAGAGTAGAGCCTCAAATTGAGTGGCAAATATCACAGTCGCTAGGTCGCATAGTGGAGCAGAAGTGGAAAAAACCTTAAAAATGAATGTCTTTCTAGATTTTTTTAAATTTATAATTTATTATTTTTTAATACTTATCCAGGTAGCTAAAGTAGCAACAACCACGTTCCATTCGTACTATCTTCCGTCAACAATTCGTAAAATCCGTTGTTCTAAAATAATAAACCATGCGTTCAATCCTTTGGGCTGATGAACGAAATATAAAAAATAAATTCTTTCCATGAAAAAATACAGACGGAGTCAGGGTTCTTAGTAGGATTAAGTTTTTTTTTAATTTATAATGATGATTTTTATGTATAATGTTAACTTAAAACGTCACTTCTTGCTGATAATAAGAACCCCTTATAAAACGTATGATTCCAAAATTTCATGTTTATAACACGACTCATTTATTTGATATTAGGTTTTTACACGTTTTAAGTCTTTATATCCCACATTGTGTCGCTTAATAAAAGTTTAATTACTTGAACAATCTTTAAATTTTATTTATAAAAAAATACAAAAAAAAACCAAAAAAAAAACCCATGGTATGTAAAAACCTGTAAAAATTACCTGTTTTTGAAATTCATTGAAGGAATATGCTATTGATGACACAACAAATATGCTAACTAATGCACCTAACAGTACCATAAAATTAACAAAAATAGAGGAAAAAACGTTTAGAAAGAATATATACAATTCTATAATTAATTTAGAGAAAAATGAAACGATAACGGACATGAGGAGCGGGCCGTACAGATCACAGATAGTTTGGCCTAGAGTGGACAATCGCTCCAGGATGTTAATAGAACAATCTACAATCAGTTCGGTATTTTCGTGAACTAGAGTAATAAGAATTAGCATCAAGTTCCACACCTGGCAGACAGTGCAGGCTTTCGATGAGAAGTTCAGAAATAAATTAAGAGCACCAATGAATCCATCGAAGTGTTGAAATTCGGTTTCGAATATGAAAGGAGATAACTGCACCAATATTGATAGCAAAAATAATATATTAAAGAAATAGAAATGACAAAGCGGAAACCTTCTATCCCCAATGATGCTCTGTTGTATACGATCTAACAAATTTAAGAATGAGTTTCGTCTCCTTACAGTATAAAAGATTGTTGAAAACTTGAACATGAAAGTGTGTAACTGGTCAATAACATCAAATAGTGACAAAACTTTCCACTCTATGTCAGCCGTCATCTCAAATATACCAAATATTTTACGCATAGAACAAACTGCTACAGCCAAATTCATTATTTGAAATAATATAGTGTATATAAGCCATTTTTTGGACAGGCGGAAGGTGTTATCAAAAGGGAACAATCCCATAAAACGTGAAGCATTGAAAATATTACTCAACATAAACCTGGCCATCGAAAGTCTTGAGGAACGTTATGTGTTGAAAATGAATGTTGGCAAGAATAAGGGATAACTTTCGATCCTACGACCCATTAGTGTTACTCTGTTTATTGAAACAATATTGATTTTAATATATATAATGGTTATTGACAGTCTCATTGGTTACTGCAGTATAGGCATCATCAGTTCGTAAGATGTCATCATTAGAAAAGCAGACTATTCTAAGCTACTCTAACATTACAACAAAACCTGTGAAAAATACATACTTTACATTACGGTGTGATATATCTTCCCCTATTTACATAGACAACCACCCAACACCACAGACAGATACAGTGGCCTACATAAGACTTATTTCTGAGAAATGGCTGACATGGGAGCCACATGTCAGTACAAAAAGTAAATCGTTTAGCTTTCGACTATATTGACGAGAAAATTAATGCAGCAATTGCTATGTCCGTCTCTGTGTGAGTCCGGATCAGCATTAATCTAAATATAGTGATGCCAGCCAGGACTTAATCTCCTGACAAATGATAAACAAGTATTTTAAATAATTAATTAATTTAATTGAGTCTTCTCCACAAGGTGATCGTGGGGTCAATAATTATACGTGTTAATTATAAATATGAGTAATCAAAGTATATTAATTAATGAGTGGCATACAAATGGTAAATAAATTCGGTGGTTCAATAAAAACAAAGTATAATCAATTATAGGCTGAGACATAAAATTAGTCAGAAATAAGAATCATGACTTAGGTTTAAAACTTATCTGGTAACAAATAAGTTAACCTAGACTTATCTTCTTAATACGAGGATGATGCTATGTTGTGGGTGGAATCGACTTCATGGTGGCAAGCCGGGAGCTCTCAAGCTCCGAAGACCTCAAGGAACAAGCCCGGACCAAAGGCTGACCCAAGCCTCTCTCAAAGACTGATTTCGAAAATATGTTTCCGGCCTTTTTTAAAGTATAGGCTCCGGCCCTTGTACTTCGACACGCCCACCAACTTTCCAGTTTTTTGAAATTTAAAAAAACTCAAAATACCGAGTTTACTACGAATATCACCTGGTAAGGGATAGGCAGGTAGAGGAATATGGTACTCACACCAACAAAGGGTGGCGAATTGCTGGACCACCCGTAAGAGGCTGTGAAGGAGCTAGCTACCCTATTACGCAACACGCGAATATTATGCTTATTAAATTAAACCCGATAGGTTTGATACAAAGCACAATGCAGAGTTACATTTTTAAAAATATGCTAAGTGCGAACAACTTGGGACTGAAGTCTGATAACCCGAACTTGGTTCTTTTACAATTGCCCAAAATTGGTCAATCCACCTCCTCGATATCCTGACATGAAACCTTCTGAGCACCTTTGGGACCATTTAGACTAATGAAGAATCAAATAAGCTCCAAGGAAGAGCTTCAGAAGCGTATCCTCGAAGAATGGCCCAAGATTCCGACTTCTGTGACCTCAAAACTGTTTTTTTCTATGCCTATAGCTAGTACTACTGCTCCGTGATTACTACAGAGCAATGTGGTCCTTGGCCTCTCAATGACCCTCCGCCAGGCAGGTCTATCCTCTGCAGTCGCTCGCCAGTTGCGGGTGTTCAACAATTCCTCAGCGTCTTGAATAATGGCGTCCTCCCATCTAAGACGCGGTCTGCCTCTTCCTCTTGTTCCAGCAACCTCTTAGGTATTACAAATACAATTTATTTTCTTCTAGCATCTATATCAAATTTTTTACTGGCATTTCCAGAGAGTGTCAAAAACTTTTGTTAACTTTTCGTTTTGTTGTTCTATTATAATTGTTGTTTACATGAAAAAATTAATTAAATTATGCTATAACTCATAAATAAAAGTACTAAGAGTTATTACTTGTTTTATTGGTTATAAACCCAACTAGTAGGAAACAACCATTTAAACTTAAGATTTTCGTGAGTGTTCAGAAATTTTTTTTACTGACTGTATCATATATTTATGTTTGCAAATATATTAATAAATAATATTTTTACTACTCCAAGCGTTATCGATGCCAAAATTTAGTGAAATGTGAGGAAAAATTAAGCGCCTTAAACCGAGGAAGCCATTAGTAACCTCCATTAATTAAGGACAGCTTTTCACCTATACCACTAATTTGTGGTACCCTTTAACAAGACCTAATGCTTCCCTTCCCTCTTAAATAAAAATTAATTATTGATTTTTTATTCAAGTTTCTTCACGGCTTTCCTGTTGAGACCTCGAGTAGATTGTATTGGGGCCTTATTAATTTTTTTTAATAAGTGAGTTATATTTTCGGCTCCTTATTGTCTCAGAATATTGATATCCTAGCCATTCCCGATATCGATTACATTATAATCGATTCTTCTAATTATAATTTACATAATTTACATATAATACCGAAAAGTAATAAGGTTATTCCATTAGCGAACACACACAAACACACATACACACACACACACACACACACACACACACACACACACACACACACACACACACACACACACACACACACACACACACACACACACACACACACACACACACACACACACACACACACACACACACACACACACACACACACACACACACACACACAAGGAGGTGTCTCCAATAAGAACATATTGAGAAATTTCACATCTTCAAGAGACTCCTTAACTGCTGGTCCACAAGTAAGAGTGGTCTAATTTTAATTCATAGCCACAATTGTACAATGTTCAACTACCTGTTTCACTAATACAGTCTGTTCACCTCATATACTGCCATGAGGTGGTGTCATAATTATTTATGAAATATGAATATTTCTTGAAAAAAAAAAAGATTAATTTTTTTACAACTAATTTAAACAGTGTATAATAATGATTTTTAGAAGATTCCTCTACTTCTTAAATCTAAATTTATCATTTTTTTCCATTTGTTTTATTTAATTTTTTCATTTTTATATGTAAAAAACATATGTGTCTATATTTAGGTTGTTATTTTATAATTTAAGGTAGCGTATGTTCTAATAGACATTTTAAAAAAGACTTGTCCAAATCTTAACCCCTTAAGTTGAGAAAATTTGACTATCACAGTGGTGATTCTATAAATTTTCGTATTAGAAGGTTCTGAGCCCATCTTGTTTTCAGATGCTTCGGGGTATTATCTTAAAAAATGAACAAAAAGCAAGGCGAAAGATTACTGGGATTAATTAGTAACTGAGTTTACTATCAGAATATAATAATAATAATAATAATAATATAGGTTTCTATTTTGGCGCAAATCAGCAACATGTGAACAAAACGAAACTCTTTACTTACAAGTTCATTTGAGAAAAAGTATTGATTATGAAGGATTTTTCATAGAAGATTGTTAGGATTGGATGCTTTAGTGAAGCCCAAAACTCAACTTCGTATTTTTAAAATAGCTTTGTTTGTTTGTTGAGGCTGAATAATATCATTATATATACCATCTATGGGTGGGTTATAATACAGGTTACCAACCAATTCCGACTTAGATAAGATGTTCGAGATCCATTTTGTGAGACCACTACGAATCATATTCAGACCGGAATAGATCTGATTATAGTTGTGTAGATGTTTCTTTTGTGATATAGGTAATGGCATCATAGTCTGGTAAAATTTGGAGTAATCGAAAACTTCGAGCAGTTTCTTACCGTTTCAGTCTTGTATGTTAATACGAAGTAAAGCGTTAGTCCAAATAGAGTCTTAAATAGCAAATCTGTTCAATAGAGAGAAGTGATATAAAATAAAAAAAAATAAATTTACAAAAAACCACAAAGAATTATCAACTCCAAGTTTTATTTATTTACTATTGGTACTATCAACAGAAAATAAATCTAATTATATACACAATATTTTAAAAAATACTCCTAGTAAACAAGGAACTATGTTCAGGCTCTCTCTGGAGTTCATTAATCTACAGGGATGTCAGTCAGGACCTAATTGCCTAACAAATTATAAATAATGTTTAAACTAATTAATTGAACATATAATTTCTTCTCTAGAGGTTTGCGTAGGGTCTAATAATTAAGGTATATTAAGTTTAAAGAAAAATAATTAAAAGGAATTAATTGGATGAGTAGCATACAACTTGATAAAAAAATTTACTGTTCTAAAATAAAACGTATATTCATGATATTGTATGAATTTTGGGTCGGAGGAGAGGTTGGTCAAGATGGAAAGACAGCCTTGCCACCAGTAGCCTATACTGTAAAAAAGGTCTTTCAATAAGAGCGAAGATTAGACACTATAACACGGTTGTCAAGCCAGTTATTCTGTATGGAATAGAGACCGCTTCTCTTCCTAGCTTAAGGAAACTTTTGGGAGTAGAGAGGAAGATCTTGAGGAAAATTTATGGGCCAATAAAATTACAGGAAGGACATAGGTTAAGGCCTAACAGAAAATTACACAGAGAAATGGATGACCTTGAAACGGAAATCAGGTTAAAGAGGCTACGTTTCTATGGCCATATGGTCAGGATGAGCCAGAGCAGAATAAATAGGAAGATCTTTGGGAAAATGTGGGGATATAAAGGGGTTGGAGGGTACATTGAACAGATGAAGAAAGAAACGGGGAAAATGGGAACTTCAAGTCAGGACTGTTTCGATAGGAATAGATATAGGGAAAAGCTAAGGGAAAAAAAGGTGCTTGTTGGTACCAAGGAGGTGAGGGGGAGGAGAGTATGGAGCGAGGAAGAAAGAAGAATGCAGTCTGAGAGAATGAAGAAGAGGTGGGAGGAGAAGAAGAGGGAGGGATGTGTGGGGAGAGTTGGGGGGAAGTGATATTCACGTGGTCTTTAAGGCCGTTTCGTGTCAAAAAGAAAAAAGAAAAAAAAAAAAGTATATTCAAACAATAAGGGTTGTGGAAAAATTGGGCATTTTGAAAGAGTTTGCAAGTCAAAATTTCGATCAAAAACTTCTGCTACCACTAATCTTATAGCTACCACCATATCTGCGGCTTCTCCACCCTGTGTAAGGAAGGCTGTGAAATCAATTAAATTGAATGGTAACTGGTGCCAAGCGCTTGTAGATACAGGGAGCTCACTCAGTTTTCTTAATCTGAGTAAAGCTCGTGATCTAAGCATTCCTATTTCACCTCAAAGTGGGCAGGTTTCAATGGCCTCGATGTCACTAATTTCTCCTATTGTTGGCACCTGCTTAATAGACCTTCAGATAGATAAAAACTGTTACAATAATATAAAATTATTAGTCATGAAGACCTATGTGCCGACGTTATATTAGGGCATGACTTTCTAGAACACCATCGATCTGTCGAATTAGAATTCGGAGGGCCCCGTGAATCTTTGAAACTTTGCAGTTTAGCTGTCGCCATTGTCAACCCAGTTTCCTTATTTTCTTGCCTGGCAGACGGTTGGAAACCAATTGCTACTAAATCTAGACAGCATTCATACTCTCAAGACGATCTCAATTCATACAGAATGAAACAAATAGAATGCTACGAGAAGGAATCATTGAACCAAGCAATTCACCCTGGAGAGCTCAAGCTTTAGTAACAACAAGTAATAATCATAAAAGGAGAATGGTCATAGATTATTCTCAGACGATAAACCGCTTTACACTTTTGGATGCTTACCCTCTTCCGCGGATTGATTCAATCATTCACAAAATTTCTCAATACTCCCTTTTCAGCACTATTGATTTACATAGTGCTTATCATCAAGTGCCTATCAGACCTGAAGACAAGCCCTATACAGCGTTCGAGGCAAATAACCAATTGTACCAATTTACTAGAATACCCTTTGGTGTTATGAACGGAGTTGCTGCTTTCCAAAGGGTAGTTGATGAAATTATTCACAAGGAAAATCTAACGGGAACGTTTGCTTACCTTGATGATGTAACAATATGTGGGAAAAACGAAGAAGAGCATGACCAAAATTTGGAAAAATTTCTTACAGCTGCAAAAAAATACAATTTAACTCTAAACGAAAATAAATGCAGGTTACGAACATCAACAATCAATATTTTAGGCTACAATATCTCTAACAAATCTATAAAACCAGATCCAGAACGGATCAAATCTCTCTTAGAATTACCAGCACCTACTGACACTGCCTCACTACAACGGGTTCTAGGCTTCTTTTCTCACTACTCCAAATGGGTCCAAAAATACTCTGAGAAAATAAGACCACTTGTTCAATCTCATTATTTTCCATTAAGTCAAGAAGCACTTGCCGCCTTTGAGTCGCTTAAACAAATAATCGCTCAATCTGTGGTTTCGGCAATAGATGAATCATTTCCTTTCACGGTAGAGACTGATGCTTCAGAGTTTGCGATCTCGGCTACACTCTCCCAGCAAGGACGTCCTGTGGCATTCTTTTCGCGCACGCTCTCCTCAACTGAACAAAAACATTCTATTATTGAGAAAGAAGCATATGCGATCGTTGAGGCATTAAGAAAATGGCGACAGTTCCTCATTTCAAGACATTTTAAACTGATCACAGACCAAAAGAGTGTTGCTTTTATGTTTGACAATCACCGCACAACTAAGATTAAAAACGAAAAGATCATGAGATGGAGAATTGAGCTAGCTCCCTACAAATACGACATTATTTATCGTCCAGGAAAAGAAAACATTCCAGCTGACACTCTATCCCGAATTTTGTGCTACCACTAACACGATTTCTCTCTATGATTGGCATAAGAGAATGTGTCATCCCGGGATTACCAGGATGTACCACTGGGTCAGATCAAAAAATCTACCGTTCTCCCTCGAGGAAATCAGAACAATGACGTCTTCCTGTAAGGTTTGTGCGGAAGTAAAGCCACGCTTTCATAACAAGGTACAAGGACAGCTGGTCAAAGCAACTGCTCCATGGGAAAGGCTAAACCTGGACTTCAAAGGACCTCTTCCATCATCCAACAAAAATCGCTACATTTCTAACAGTTATTGATAAATTCAGTAGGTTTCCTTTTGCCTTTCCTTGTTCGGACATTTCAACTACAACGGTCATACATCATTTGACAAATCTATTTTCATTGTTTGGACTTCCAGCGTACATCCACAGTGATCAAGGTGCATCATTCATGTCAGAAGAAATCAAGACCTTTTTGCGCTCCAGAGGAGTGGCGACTAGTCGAACCACGCCTTACAACCCGCGAGGTAATGGTCAGCGTGAGAGGTATAACAAAATTATTTGGGACACTATTATCTTAGCGTTGAGGTCAAATAACCTCGAAAATGAGCGATGGGAATTGGTTCTCAATGACGCATTACATAGCATCAGATCGCTCTTGTGTACTGCTACTAATAGCACACCTCATGAACGTCTGTTCACACACCCTAGACGATCTTCTAGCGGCACCTCCCTTCCTGCATGGCTTATGCAGCCAGGACCTGTTCTTCTACGAAGATTTCAAAGGAGAAGCAAGTTCGATCCTTTTGTGGAAGAAGTTGACCTCCTGGAAGCAAATCCTGACTATGCTCACGTCAAACTGTCAGATGGTCGGGAAACAACCGTCTCTACGAGGCATTTGGCTCCTGCTAGTAACCAAACTGAAGAAACCATCAAAATAGACAACGCTCCATTTCTCCTCCCTGATGAACTCATCTTCCACTAGACCAGATGAGCCCGGAGTATCTGCGGAACCAACAATGGAAGATTCACCCTCTTCTGAATTATCTCTTCCAACGCTCCAAGAACTCTAAACCTCAGAAGAAGTGAACGAACACGTAATCCCCCCACGATACTTGGAGGATTATATCTAAACTTATGGGCGGAAGAATGTGTGGTGACTATATCATAAGTAATTACCATATGTTATTACTGACTA